>PNEQ01001140.1:7720-24888 GCA_003012365.1 Medauroidea extradentata | reverse complement strand
AACAGTATATTCGATTCCGATATTGGTAATTTACACTGTACCAAATTTTATGTGACAAAATATGATAAATACATAGCTTGCATGAATACTATCACTTTGATTTTACCTGTAGAGAGTTTTTTAAGCAACATAAAAACACAAGTACTAAATAAGGTAAGCTGAATGGTTTTTTTGAGATTTCCCTTCATTTACACTTTCCTGCTATTTACACTTTTTCGCCCTGTCCCCCTGGAAAGTGTAAATAAGGGGTTTCACTGTAATACCATGGTTGCCTGGCTTATCCTCACCTTATGTCTAATGTAAAATTGAGAGATGAACTTGTGATTATGCATATCAAAAGCCTATGTGTTATCTCAGTAATCTTCTGATAAGACACCCAGATGGTGGACTCAAGTGCACATCACTTTTTTGTGTAATTTAATTTATGACTGTGAGCTATAATTTTAAGCACAGGCCTAACTGTGTTGTTCATAGTGATGACTGTTTAGTTCTAATTACTATAATGACTTTATAGATTTTATTTTAATTTGCACCAATGTAATGATGGATATTTGAGACTGAATTAAGGGTTATTTTATTTGTTGAGATTTATTTAAATAGTTTTGTCGTAAACTACAGTAAAATCCCGTCATAGCGAATACGGAAATAGCAAAGACACGTTTATAGCAAAGTCTTTTTGAGGAACCCTCAAAAAATTGCAAAAAAATTCCATGCAAAATGTGAATTTTATGAGTAGAAACATGAATGGTGACTTGTGTGAGCAGGCTTGCAGAGTGATTCGTGACCATATGAAGCAGGCTTGCAGCGTGATTCGTGACCATATGAAGCAGGCTTGCAGCGTGATTCATGACCATACGAAGCAGGCTTGCGGCGATGTACGCAGAGGTGCCAACCATTTACAAAAGCTTTCAGTAGTAATATTGCGAAAAATCCGTATTTTTCAGTAATTTTCCGTAATGAACGTATTATCTTAAGCCTATGCTACATTGACCATAAAGTAGCCGTATAGAAATAACCGTAACCGCACCGTAAAAAATTCACGGTTTTCCATCCCTCTTACGACGGCTAAGCAGCAGTATGGAGTGTTATAGCAGGCATCACTAAAAATGTGTGTTCAAATTTTACTGTTATTTCTTACGGCGATTCTAGCAAGGCCTTTAAATGTGTAGGCCTATACTACACAATCACATTACCTGTTTGTCGGTAACTTCGGCATTTGTTGTTGGATCTACAGCATCACTTAAATATAATATATTTTATTCTCGAAATTTCTAACTTCGAAAATGCTTAACGTGTTTTTAACGTAACTATGTATTGACGGCGGCGTCTTTGCCATCGTGTTTACACTGAAGTCACAACTGCACGATTCACAAAACACGTGTTGTTGAGATACACTCGAAGCACTTAAACCTGTCCACAACTGTGAATATTCTGAACGATATTTCTCAACACTCTTCGGTTTCAAACACATACTCGAATTTAAACACTCATATCAACATACTTTTGTTAAACTACGGCAACATGGATAAGTTTCCAATATGGCCGATCAGTGGAAGAAGCAACCACGCATGACTCAATTCGACTGCAGAAGTCAACATCAACAATTAATTGATAAGTCGGAAGACTGCGGTCCCGCCAGACGTAATATGAACAATCGATTGTATGAGATACATATGACATACGAGAACCTTCCGACACGTGTCAGCGCAAGCCGCAAAGTGTAAACACACTAGTTTGTAAATACGCTACCATCACCAAAATATGGTTTCAGCAAACTAGAAATGCGAGAAACAAAACAATGTGTACCGTAGCGTAGGGAAAGAAATAGTTCATCATACGATTCACACAGCTACGAACCGAAATATATGCATACAAAATGGAACATGCATGTTCATTTATAGTCTGGCGGAAGCTAATAAATCCGTAGTTTATCAACAGAATCCGTACTTCCGTAGTAAACCACTGTAATTCGTATAAACTACGGATAATCCGTAGTAGTTGCCACCACTGCGTTCGTGACCATATGAAGCAGGCTTGCGGCAATGTACGTGACTGTGTGAAGTGAGTAGGTATTTGCCGGATGCAACCCTCGCGCCACCACCCCTCCGTTCGCCAAGCCAGCTAGCTGATACTGTCATGTGAGTCATGCTTCTGCCTGGACACATCGCTTCCCTCCCCACACTCAAGCATGTATTGTTCTAAAAATATAATTGCGCCCTTTATTTCTCCCACCCCTCTTCAACGCAGATGTACTTTGTACTCACATTCTGATGAACTTACATTTCCATTTCTCTTAAATATTTCAAATAGCTTAATGTAGGATATTTCCAAACACTAACGAAGCTAGCACTCAAGATAACAAACATTTGATTACAAATTACAGTAAAAATCTGTTAAGAAGTTCCCACTTAAAAAGTTTTCCCTTATAATAAGTTTGAATTATACAGTGGAGCCCCGCAACTACGACAAGCGATAATTCTAGAGAATTTTGTCGTAGTTGCGTCGTTGTCGTAGTTGCCGAAATTCCCATTTTTAACCCCTAAAAATTTGTTTTTGTCCAAGTCGGTATTTTTCTTGCTATAATACCATGTATCAGTGTTACTATCGTTAATAACACGGTTTTTTAAAACAAAGTAATGTTTTTATATTAAAAGCCGACTTTTTCTGAAGATTTTGATACTAGATAACTCTATAATACCCTCCCCAATTTGTGTTGAAAGATAGAAATAAAATTGAAAACGGCGATGGCACGAGGCCTGCAGCGGCACGAGTGACGAATATCGACTCCATCGACTCGAGTGTGCTGCGCTCTGTGCCAAGCGTCGGCAACTAAAGAGCTTGTGCTGTAGCGCATTCTGACGGAGCGATAAGTCTTAGTTTCTGAGCTGTCCACTGGGGCGCTTCATGCGCCATTAGCTTCTACGGCACAGCTCGTGCCTGACTGGTGACTGCCTGTCTGTGTAGTATAATTATAGTGTTGCGTACTGGAAATATGTAACGATTGTAAAGTGTTTAAACGCTCGATACTTATATTTCTGTTACGTTAAACGCTTCTACAGGATTGTACAGTATAATAAACCCATTTTTTCAAAATCACGAAAAATTTACAGTGCGCGACGTAACTTGCCGACTGCGTGCAGACCAAAATAAAAACAATACCTACCCCAGACGTATAAATTTGACTTCTCTGCTCACCAGAAAATAAAAATAAACCACAGAAATATAAACACAACTTCTTGTCTGCAAGAAAAATGAGTTAGGTGAATGTAACGCAACATACTTTTTGGTGTCGGGCGTAGTACAGTAAAGTGTTGAATGTAGCAACGGTAATTTTTTAGCGCACGATAATATATTTTCAGCGTGTTGTTATGCAAAATCACATTAAAATGAAACTTATTAATATTTTAACTGTACGGCATCTTTATTTTTGATTAAATAACATACAGTGTGCCTAAACATTTCCTACAAATTTGTTCTATTAAAGCAAAAATTTTTCCCGATCACGCTGAAATAAAAAAAAAAAAAACATTGCGCAATTACTGGGTGTATTTTCTCCTGAAATTACAACTATGAAAATCAGTGAATATAAATTAAAAATTGTATACGTATACACAATAATATTGGATTTATCATTTCTTATTTAAAAATTATATGTAGGCTCTCAAAACAATAGGTAATTAACGCATCACAGTCAGTTCCAAATAAAATCCAAAGTCGAAATCCAATAAAACAAAGCCAAGAAACGTACGCAATATCACAAGATGTATCCAAAAACCAAGCTACACGCGAACTGTGTAAACACACAAATTACAATGGCAAGGGTGACGCACAAGACAAAAAAAGAGGTTTTTTTTGTGTCGCCCTCTCATTCGCTGACCTTGCTCGGAATCACAAAGGAGGGTATAAGGACTGAAGAGGAAAACATGAGCTGCTTGGCTATCACTGTTGCTACGCACGCAGTCGATGTACAGAGCAGACTATAGGCTGTTCACGGTAAAATGAACACTTTTCAAAACCATTTCCATGAGAACAGCAATCAATAAATATATTTTGTAGTGGTCGCGGACATAAAATTTTAGTTGAGTTTAAAAGATACGCTATGTCTAATATAAAAACGGAAATGTTTATCATAAATAGGCGACGGAAGAATGCAAATCGGCCGAGAGAAGACCGTAACTAGGCGCTCAAAAGTGTTCACTTTACCGTGAACAGCCTTTACGCGTAGGCCGTAGACAGTGCGCGTGGTGAGTAGGAGCACAAACGGAGAGGGAGAAAGAGGAAGGAAGAGAGATGCGTCATCACATTACTTGCTAATCTTCGGCGTTGTGTGCACGGTCTAACTTACCAAGCGCGCGGCCTACCTATCCAGGTGCGCGGCGCAAATGTATTTCAGCAGACGTTTTTAGAGTTTTTCGCCGATTTTTTTTTAAATAGCTGCGACTTATTTATTAACGGACACCACCTCTATTATTATTGCACGCTTACAGATGTATTTTAAAACGTCTTTCCTACTTGTAGTATTTTTAAAAAAATGCACTTTGCGATTTTAATTTTTTAATTTTTTTTAAGGGGATCGAGAATATTGTTGTAGTTGCGTTGTTGTCGTAGTTGCCGATGTCGTAGTAGCAGGGTTCGACTGTATTTACCACATCCATTACTACAATAGTACGTTTTCCCTTTTAAGAAGTTCTTCCCTGGTAATACTGTAAGTTCGAATTTTTCAGTCCCTTCATAACTTCTTCACAGAGTTCTACTGTACAATCAACAATGTACTAAAATTAGCATTTTTGCTTAAGTCAACTACTGTACAGCCTAGTAATATGTTTTGGTGCATCTTAAGTAGAGTAGGCTTCAGACTATTTTTAACTAAATTTTATGCCACTAATGATTTATAGAAAGCATTTCAGCAACCATCAAAGAGTCACCAATTTACTTAAAAACTACAAATCTTAGCTCAATTGTACGAAGTTGCACTGAAAGTAGTTTGAAAATACATTACGTATATAATCTGCAGCAATAATAAAACAGGTTGTGGTGTTATATTTATTAATTGATAAGTTGAAATATGAAGGGGAAAAAAAAACCAAAACCTATTTAGATGTGATAGTGCCTAGCCGAGTGTCCGTGCCACGTCTGATTATTCACATTATACTCTTATCCTTTGACATAAGAAAATGAGAATAAGTAGTTAATATTGACGTTCAGATGCACAATGGATTACAGTGTTCATTTCTGGTTATTGGTACCGTTGTGTTACTTTACTTTAGAACTAAAATTGTAAAACCAAGGTTCTATGACTACCTACTGCTAAGTTATAACATACAGTAAAACACTATTAAAGATTTATTGAAAAGACTAAAAAATTTAACTTCTTAGCCAGAAAAACAACTTAAAAGGGTCAAATGTCTAATGTACTTATAGATTTAAAAGTTTTCACACTTATTAGGGGGAAAACTTCCATAATTGGGAACCTCTTTAGACAGTTTTATGTACGTAATTAGAAACACAAAGAGAGTTGTACATGCGTGATGATCAACAGGCCACAGAGCAACAATCTCAGTCAAGAAAGGCAGAGAGTAAAACTCACGCTGGAGTATTGTCCCTCTTGCCATCGAGGGATGCAGCAGAACCTGGAGTTGTAACCTTGGCGGCAAGCAAGTCATTGTTCTGCTGCCGTACAGAGCTTCTCTTCTCACTCCTCGGCTCTTTGGGTTCACGCAGAGTTGCTTCCTTCTTCTCCCCGGATACCTTCTCAACCATCCGCTCCTTGTCTGTGTCAACATGCAAACTCCAAGACATCACTACACACTGAAGTACGTGCAATCTTCTAGATTTAGGCCTTCACTTCACTTCCCAGATTGGGTTATTTCATTATAATCATATTTAAAGTTTAAAGAGGGAGAGAGGAGAGAGAAAAAAAAGAGAGGTGTAGATAGAGAGAGCGAGAAAGAAAGAGGGGTAGAAAAAAGTGCTTAATGACAACTGACGTTTAATAATACATGAGGAAAGTATCATGGGAGAAAGAAAAGGGGTACCTAATATGTACTAAGACTTTTGTGTTTGCAGATGACTTAATGCTGTCAGGCTAAAAATACAATTAAGTACATACAGTAAAATCCTGTTATGTTTCCACTTATAACGCTTTCCTATTTATAAAACTACCATTACTTGGGCCCTAAAACTGTTTTGAAGTACGAAATTATACTCATAATATTTTCCCATTTATAAAAAAAGAACTTATGTATTTGGTGTTTCTTTATAAACATTACACATAACAGGGTTATACAGAATTTGGCTGGATGTTTGGGCAGCTGACGTGAGAAAATGTGCAACGAACTTCAGAACCAACAAGAGTGACACGATGGTTGTCGCAAGAAATTACAACAGTGCAAGAAGAAAGCTAACGTCGATGGAATGGAACTGAATCATAGAAAGCTTAAATTAAATATCTAGGTAGTGTGTTGGAGAGTAAAGCAGGAAACAGAGAAGCAGCAGTAAGGTGATGCATTTTATAAATGTGTCGGTGATCTGAACTACAAGAGGGAAATACTGTATTTACCTTGTATAGCATGCACTTACATTCCAAACCAAATGACAAAGATTCAGAGGTGCGCACTATACAGGGAGGAAAAAACAGGAGTTGTAGTTGTAAACGAGTGGGTGTCACAAGTGAGACGAAAAGTGTTTTTTTCTCACAACCTGCTCCTCCATCATTATTCCTCTTCCTTCTCTTCTTCTCCTACTTCCTCTCCCCTTGCTCTACTGTAACCATCACTGCTAAATATCATTATTTTTGTTTTCCCTTACCCAAGTTCCTGTTTTCAAAGTGTTTCAAGTCAGTGTTTACGCAACATGCTGTCTGATGGTGGCCGGAAGTTAACATGCTTCTTACACAACTCAGATTGAACTGTCAGTTACAAAATATACTGCTCATCAATTTTACGTGGTGGAAACTAAAGTTCGCAGGTGGCGGAAACAATAAGTTAATTTTATCATCAGTAATGATCGGCGATTGTTCTGTAGGGGGGGGGGGGGAAAGGGGGACAGTTTTGAGCCCCGCAACCTTCTGAGAAGGGTCACATAAATACAGGCAAGCTTGCTGCTGGTCTAGCACAGCGACTACACTATTACACATCATGTTATCTCAGGGACATGCTAGAAGTGGCAGGCAAAAAGATATGGCGAGAACATAGTAAACAACGTTGACAGGGTATTTATAAATAGCTGCTCGGATGGCAGAGACAAGCCAAGTAACCGCACAATGACTCTCCACCCCTTCTGCCTTCACTATTTAACCAATGTGAATGTTATCTTTCCTTCTCTCTTCCTTGTTGTCAGCCAAGTCTTCCTTTCTCACGGCCCCCTCGGCCTAAACATTGACACCTCCCTCGTGGTGGCTCCCCTTCTCGGACTCCATATTTTTACATATTGACAAGACATTTAAATTTTTTCCCCTGGCACTTGTTGCAAATATCACAGTGCATGCTATACACGAGTATATACAGTACTACTAACGTTCAAGCAAGTACCGTATTATACAGGACACACTTTGTGTCCATTGTTACATGTGGACCAGAAATGCAGGTTTTAGACAGAACAGAAAGATACTGTATATGGAGGCAACGGACACGAAATCCGCTAAGAGTGTTACAGCCGTCAAGTTGAAGAATGAAGTAGTACAAGGAAAAGTGCAGGTCCAGGAAATCTAAAGAGATTATAGAGGAAGCACAAACAAATTGGTATGGGCATGTAAACAGGATAAGTAGTGAAGTATTGAGGTACAGTGGAAGACGACCTAGGGGAAGACAGAGGACCAGGTGAAGGAGGGAGTGAAAAGACGAGGAGCTGACTGGGAGACAGTGGCAGAGGTAGAGATACAGTAGAGCCCCAATTTAACCAACTCGGGAATAATGAAAACAGTGATTTAACAAAAGGAATTTTGGAACCGTCATATAATTACCAAAAATGTATTAAATAACTAACTTTGATAAAATAAAATATAAGTTGTAGTATAAGTCTATCGAAAATACATCTACTGGCCAAAGTATATTATTTTTTTCTCTGTAGATAGTCTTAAACCATCTGCCGAAAAAAAAGTTGAAATTCGTTGAAAACTTTGGCCGCAGGAGTAATTTTGAGTTTGAGCTGAGCGCGCATGGCAAAGCAAATGACACAGCCCTGTTGCATAACAAGCACGAGCCTAGATCCTCATCCTGGCAGCTGGCGAGTGAACAAGCATCTAGATATCCAGTACGCACAGCGCAGCAGTGGACAACACTGGTACTAATACAGATAGTGCTTCACGACTCAGTCAGAACGCAGTGGTGTCCAGCGTGATTATTTTGTCATGTCCCGTGATAAAATCAGCATATTTATAAAAAAATATGTATGTTATTACATTATTTATACAGACTTTATACAGAAAATTTATCAACATAAATAAAATGTTTCTCCTATGCTAAAAAAAAGCTTGAGTGTAAAGTACTTTTAGCGAGCAGTAACCAGTTTGTTGCACGCACGTGGGTGCCTGAAGTTACAATGACCACTACTGCGCGTAATTATTTATTATTTTACCGTTATCTTGCAAACTTTTCCTTCAGTTTTCATTGCAATATTTTACTCAATATTTTTCATGAAAATTTCCCAAATTATCTTGGAAGAGCAGGAGAATGACGACTCTCCATTGTTTACATGACTTCTCACGTTTTGATGATGCGCGGACAGCCTAAATCATCAGACACGTGCTCGACGAGTGTTTCACTGGAAGTTTTTAAAGTTTTTTTCGCAGAATTTCCTTTTATGACAGTGGCTTACCTATTGATGGCAACTGCGGTATGTTGTTGTAGACTTCAGACTTTTTAAAAATTATCTTCATTTCCGACGAAACATTCTCCAGGATTTCCTTTTTTTTTTATTGGAGGGGGGAGGGGAAAATATAAAGTCGGATTTAACGAAGCATTGATATAGATTAAACATTTTTGGGTCCCAAGGCATTTCTTTAAATCGGGGTTCTACCGTACAACAGAATTTCATTTTATCAACAAATGACAAGAAAAATTGTCATTATAGCAGATTGTTGTTACAATAAAACCCTGTTAAGACGTTTGTGTTGGGACAAGCAAAAATAATGCCTATTAACCAGGAAAACTTCTTAAAAGGGTCAAATTACACATGTGCGTATACACACGTGAAAAATTCTTATGCCTATTAAGCAGAAAACTTCTTTACTGGGAAACTTCTCAAGAGGGTTTTACTGTATATCCAAATAATTTTAACGTATGTTTAGAGTGATGTTGCACTTGCAATTCCCAAAATTTCTTCAAGACACTATAAAAAAATCTGTAATGGTGCACACTTTAAAAAAATCAATACTAAATACATACGTGGATGGATAGCAAATCAAAAGCATCCCACAGAAAGACATTCGAGAGCAGTTTAAACCGTTACATCATCATAAGAGAAATTCAGACTTTTTAATTTTTTAACACCAGTGCAAAGATTTAAAATCAAAATATGTAAAATAAAGTATAAACACAATTTTACTTTCCCCTGAACTACATTTTTCCTTTAAATAAACAATTTTTTCTGGCTCCCATTATTTTCCCTATGTTAACAGTGTATTGTATTCCTGTCATTTACACTGAAGTTGATACTTGCTTCCCCTGATTTACACTTATTTTTATATAAGCTAACAATTGTTGTCCCTCCACTTACACATTAAATATTGATGTCGTGGAAGAAGTACCACATTTCAATAGAGAGAAGACTGTAAGTATGAATGTGTAGAAAAAGTTTTAAAAACAGAAGGGCAATTTAATTAATGTTGGTAGGACAGATCACGCCTTTTCTTAATCTATGTCCAGTAACATGTTGATGCTAAACAATTTTTTAGTTTGAATATTAATTATATTTTACTTACAAAGGCTTTTTGAGATCACATATTACATCCGTGCTGCAAAATTACTAACTAACTTGTAATAATTTGTTATTACAGTGGAACGTCGTTAATACAAACCCTGTTGCAATACAAAGTTCTCATTAATACAAAGCAATTTTTATTTCCCATGGAATGGGACAAGAAATGAAATAATAACTTAACTGTTTAATAAAAATTTTGTTTCTGCTTTAAATCATGCAATATCAAGTTCTCAAGTAAAAGGAATTCATTGTGGTAACAAGACTATTTGGTTTGTGGGGACAAACAGAGTAACCAAAATTTTAGAAAATTTTTAAGGTTTTAGTGAACACCTGTTAATACAAACCTCATTATTACAAACAGCCAAAATTTTGGTCCCTTCAGGTTTGTATTAAAGACATTTGACTGTAATAAGATGTTTATACAAAAAAAAAAAAAGTAAATCTACACAACGGAATTCAAAACCTTGGCAAGAATTACTGTGTTGTACACACAATAACAATATTAACACTTTGTTCTAAATTATTTCTTCATTTATATTTAAATTTTGTGTAATATTAAAGAACAGATTAACCTCTTAACGCCTGACTTTAGAAAAATTTTGTTTCGTGGCATTAACTGGACCATAATTGGCTTACACCAACATGCTCATGCAATGCAGCCAACAACAACATGGAAGAGCACCGGCTCACCTGGTTTGATGTCCCCGTTGACCTGCTTGTGGACACTCTGCTGTGGGCCAGCAACGTTAACATCCTGCTTCGACGCTAGCGACACCGTCTCCGACTTTGATGGCTGCACATCATATGTCGCACTCCATCATACAACACTCTCATAGACAAACCACACAAACTAACTACTCACAGTAAAACCCTGATTATACGACCACCGATCCAAGGACCACAGACATTTTACAACAACATTCTCAGCCACCAAAAAAAAAAAAAAAAAAAAAAAAAAAAAAAAAAAAAAAAAAAAAAAAAAAAAAAAATTACATTAATAATAATAAAAAATAAACAAGCAACTGTTGACAGTTACATAAGAATCTAGTTGCAGAGAACATGGTAACTGTAAGAACATTGATATTAAGATAGTTTCCAGGAACCATAAAAAATCTTGAAAATATGCCATACAAAAGATACTTAAGGGGCCCGCCTAGTGGCACATGTGTGTGTGAGGTATGGTGCTAAGGGCGACGTCGTATGGGCCATACAATGGTGCGTTACCTCTACGCTTAAGGCGTGCAGTCTTCGCGAAAAAACAAATTTCTTATGGGACTTTAAGTGGTGACCCTATTGTTTTATTTACAAAATCACTTTACTAAAGTCCAATGCACTACCCTTAAGTGGTTTCACATGTACAGTATTCGGCTAGTATATTTTCCGCTATAGCAGCCTGAAAATCCCGTTTTAACCCATTTTGACGTGCTCTTAAAGGGGATTTCTAATACGTGTGTTGCCTTGAAAGTACTTAAGGGCAGTCGTCTGAAGTGTGTGTTCTTTTCGTAGACAAACGGCGTGAACACACTTGTATTAGTTTCGGTGTAAAACGTTTTCTTCAAACACGCTGCAGTGTGATTTTATGGCAACGAGGCGGGCCCCTTAACAAGTACAGTGGCATTGTGAGGAGCAGGTTTGGGCAAATATGACAGTGGGAAGCATGTTTTGTTATCCATCTACTGTAACATAGAAATACTCTCCCATAACCCCATAGTCTGTCAGTTGCTCGATGTGTCACATTCTTCAGCCTTGTAACTTCACTACCTCTGAAGATGGCTGCCCATCGATATTGTCGTGTGTATAGACACCCACCACTTCTCATAAACAATCCTGGTCTACTATAAACTCTACCTTTGCATAATTATGTAGGTTTTGTAACCCAAAATCACTGATTTTATATAACCAATATACGCTTGACAGCCTTGTCTTATTAATTTTAAAACGAGACCATGACCAGCTTTCTATGTTTATCAGGTAAATAATGACAGACAATTACAAAAAGTACTAAAAAGGCAAATTTTAGTGCACCATTGAATCTAATAATAAAGCCTTCTAAAAAATTGTCACCAAAAATCTAAACAAAATATTTTGTGCTCTAGATGGTATGTCTCAAAACCCCCAAAAAATTGTATGAAAATCAAAAATCATGCAGCAACCTTGACTTGATTTTATATACAGTGAAACCTCTATCCATCGTTTTTCAACGGACCAATAAGAGAAAACGATCCATGCGAGAAAACGAAACATGCGGGAAACACAACCGCTCCCCACCACTTAAAAAAAAAAAACCTCAAAAATTATTTTCAATATGTCAATCACATGAAAATTTGCAATTCAAATATGTGTGTATTGAATATGGTCGTAGCTCATTTGTATTACCGACGATCTAGTTTTAACGTAACGGTGGCAATCCTTGACATTTGGCTATGTCAGCATGCTTTTCACCGGGACATTTCTCTACCTCCTTTATTTCAAGGCATTCTTCAAGTGAGCGAACAGATTTTGAAGGCCGCGACATTGTTACAGGAATAATTTATAAATACATTTCAATGGCCTTAAAATAAAAATAGTGTACTCCACTTGTTAACAAAATTCACAAAACTGATGCTAGGCCTATCTAAACAGAAAACGTAACAAGAACAAGATACGTATTTACAAGGCGAAACGTAACCTCCCCGACTCGTGCGCTTGCGCTCGGCTGCCTTCGGCTTTACTCGGAAGTGCACAAAATGGCGGAAGAAAATTCCCAAAATTCTTGACGTTACTGTAATTTATTCACACTTTACTGAAATGCGAAAATAAAAGCAAACATTTACAATAGAACAAAATGCATTTGTACACAATGCGTGTTCGAAATCTATTGAAAATTATAAACTTAAAAAAAAATATTTCCTAAAAAAAATTAAGTTTTTCTGTTGGTGGCAACATGTTTGTTGTTCATGTAAAACGAAAATACTGCAATGTTTGTGTTTACACACAAACAACCTACAGTACGTAAAACGTTTCTTAAAATAAGATGAACGATTGCCAAACATATTTGAAACAATGATGAAATTTATAGTCAAACCAAACCAAACATATTCCATTTGTCCGTATTTTTGACAACGGTAAATGTTTGCCTTGTGCGGTTATGATATGTTGTTTACACCTGTCTGTTTCGAGAAGTGTATACGACGTGGTATGAAAACGTAAAATGTAAGTTAACTTTTTTTCTGTTGTTGGCGAAAATGTCTGAACGGTCGATGCGGGAAATTTATGAATATATATGAACGATCCGTATGGGTTTATTTAACATCGTTTATATAGGCAATTTGTCGGGACCGAGAAAAACGATCGATGGATCCGGGAAAACGAAAGAAACGGGATTGATGCAACGAGGTTCCACTGTATTTAATGACCCACCTCCCTGCTGGCTATGTGGTCGCCTAGCAACGAGTATCAACGACATCATCTCACTCTGAGTGAAGGCTGGCAGCGTGGGGGAATGGAATTACATCCGCATGGAACAAGACAGTCGTATACCCAGACAAAGAAAGAAGAGTGCCGGACGCATGTGTAGCAAGAGGAGATTAAGTGATGTATTGTCAGGCTATTTTAATGTGGAGGGACAAACAAAATGAACATAAGTTTCAATATTCTTTCAACACTGGTATTTGTAGAATAATGTTTTTTTTTAACATACTGTTTTAAGTGTGAGTCTGTCGCTACAGCGAGTAAAAGTACAGTTTCGTACTAGATTTAAAAATATGTATTTTCCCTATTTTTCATCATGATGGCATTAAATAATTTTCGTTCTTGCCATCCTTTACACCCAATCTCAAACTCAACACTATCGTGGTACGGCACAACAAAACCATACTGTGCTAACTCATCCATCCCATTCTCCTTTACCTCTTTCTTCAGACACTCACACACACTCGGAACTCAAGCACTGCTCACAAGTAGACAGGAAGGAAAATTTAAGGTAGGCACAACATTGGCGCACAGGAAAACAGCTGTGGGCGGAGGAAAGAGGCGTATTGCCACACTGTGTACAGGACTACATATAAATTAGAAACGCAAAGTGACTTCCACAAATGTAATTTTGCACACCTTCCAACAAATTTTCGACTTTATATAAAACAAAAATTCCAGTTCCTCGAAGTCGAGTCGTTACAGACCAGTGGTCGTTATAAACATGACATTATAAATAACTTTTACAGTAAGTACACACATGTTAAAAACGGTCGTAAAGTGCACACAGATATAAGACAGATAAGTAAACACACCACTAATTGAATTATTTGCAAGCTTGGAAATGTCTTCATGATTAAACATAATTTAATAATTATGTTCGCAACACCCAATGACACCGTGTATTTTAACTAACATGATGGGCATAATGCAAATTGCTGGAGAAAGTTACACTTGTGTGAGGTTAGTTACAATTAAAACAGAAAGAGTTGTGCACAAGTACTCACACGATGGTACTTGCAGATAGAAACACACACACATAGGACAAACACATTTCTACAGCTCAGGAAAGGTGCCGTCAAGTAAAGGGACACATACCGAAACCGTGCCAAATTTCTTCACCTCAAAAACTGCCTGGCCCCCAGCGTTCCTTCGAGGAGTTTTTAAAATTACAATACAGTGCGCTCCCGCATCTAACTGAGGTAGCCAATGATGAACAAACACCACCTCCCAAAAGGAGGCGCTCCCGCAATCGAAACCGCCAGTCCTTAAGCCGGATACTCCGACGCATGGCCCGGAAACCATCCTCACTGCTCAGTCCCATCAAATCTCCGCCTCAAGCCACACCGCCGACTCGCAAGCGGGTCCAGCAGTTGAAATCCAAGGCTCACCAGGAGCCCAAGTCGCTAAGTGACCGTAAGCAGCGACTGCTGCGCGACCTCTTTAAACAGGAGAGTGGTTTATACCTGTCCCCTTATAAAGTGAGGTACTCTGCCCCTCTCTGTGCGACCAGAGCATGGCACCCCCCAGTTCACTCACCGGGGCACGCCCCAGGTCGAACCCAGATTCCCGAGGGACACTGCCAGTTCTCAGCTGGCACAGGCTACACCCCCATTAGGGACCCCCTACCTCTCACACGAGGGCTGCGACGAGTCAACGTTGACAAAACATTAGTGGTACTGTTACTGAAAAGACTGGTAGCACAGACATGTGCAAGTTTTCTTAAATAGTTGTTGAGGACATTCAAGACAAGGGTGTGACCATTATGCTGTAAACATCTGTATGTTGCATGTATATAGATAGCAGTGCTCCACTTACCTTCTCGCTGACCTGGTGAAAATCATTCTCCTTTATCATGGTGGCAGCTTTGCTCTTCAGCTGACCTATGTAACTGGTAGCGAGAATGTATAGGTCTTGTCGCTGGTTCTTCTCCTCCTCTTTCACCTACAAACACACACACACTCATTCCTAACCAACATTCACGCTAACATTTTGTTGAATACAATAAACCTTGCATTTAACACATATAGTTGTTTGTTTAGTGAGCAAAGAGAATGGTAGGGACAGGCTGTTAGGCTACCCAAAACAATAAATAGGCCAATGGAAAATGGTAAATAAGGACTTAATTTTGGTGAATAAAACCAAGGGTTTCAGGGCCAAATTTTATTTAAAAAAAAAAAAAAACTTTTTTCGTTACTTGTAGAGCATTTTGGTACCACTAATTCAATGTTTTATATTTCATAATAATTACCAATGCCCTTTACAATTTGTTGGCGCGCAGCTAAAGTGTTGGCGTCATCGCCATTTACTCTATGGGCCCAGCAGGAAAACAAAACAGTCAAGAAGGCATTGCACGCAGGAACTTTGTAATGTGTTAGTTACTAAAACATGTAGACAGAGATGCACAAGTAATACACAATCAGTACTTGCAGGTGGGAGAACACAAAACACAGATGGACAACTCATATTCAGAGCAGTTGCGATGTTCCTCGGACGGTGAATGATTACACACTGCAATAAAGTAGACAGTAAGAGATGGACGGTAACTAGCACACCAAGCGGTCGAGGGATCAGCTAGGGTGTGGCAGGAAATTGTAAAGTTATCAGATGTTGAGGCCTGGTGATTGTCTGGATGTTGTGATATACTGATGGGCTAGTTCCCAGCGCTTCAGTTCTGCACTACTGTCAGGTGGTACGGCTCTATCACTCTGGTCTTGTAACAGACATCTAAATAGAGTTTGTGGGAGGCTGCATGTGCAGCAACTGGTTTATCTTGAAGGCTCCAACTGCCAATTGCTTGTTCGGTATTCTTCCTGTGGCCGTTTTCCACCTTCTCTTTCTTTACATAATTTAGTAGCCTAGCAGCAGTTTCCCAACTTTTATTTTTATTGTGCAATCCTTAAAACAATTAAAAATATATTTTTGCAGAAAAAAAGGGCATTTTATGTAAATATCACGATTGTGTTTCATTTCGTGTTTGCGCATGACAGCAAATAATATTTAAACCAATTGCAGTATATTAGCCTCAAACCACTACTATAGTCTGTCTCACGTAAGAATGCCATTTTTTGACAGTTGTGTGCACATAGATTTTTATAGTGTTTCCATGGAATAAGATGCGTTTTCCTCTGTAACGAGTGATTTTTTTCACAAATACATTCAACTGGTTCTTAATCTGTGCAGTACACTGAAAAGAAAATTATTTTTCAGTAGAAATTTGTACCCACAATAGTCTTCAGAACTGTAAAAAAAATGGAATTCTTATGTGAGACAGACTATAAGCAGGGTTATATGTACTATTACGTACTTGTGCATGTGCAAGTGGTTTTTTTAAATTTTGCAGTTTAGTCATTACTAAATATGACTACGTCAAACAATAATACAGTACTTATTGTATATGTGCACAAGCACTTACAGAATTGTAGTGCTTTTAAGCAAACAAAAATGTAAACAATTTTCTCTTGCAGTAGCACGGTCAAGATGTTTTATTGACCAAGCCAACTTCCTCAGCAAATTGTGATACGCTGCAGTTGGTAGACGGTAAGCAATTATACGTAACTACAGCACATATAGGCCAATAGGCGAAGAAGGGTGTATAAGGAAGGCAGTTACCTTATGTAGAGGCCTGGTGGTTGTTTAAATGTTGTAGCAAACTGTATGTTCCCAGGACCTCATGTAACTATCACTGCTAAAACCTTTAATTTTTTCTCTTTGACATGGCAGGAAAGATCATGGGTAGTGGGTGGAAGCAGTATGAGAAGTTAATTTTGACGTCTCGTGTGTGTTGGAGTGTGTCTAGT
>PNEQ01001139.1:23268-57954 GCA_003012365.1 Medauroidea extradentata | reverse complement strand
ATGGGGTGAATAGGGACGCTGGGGCGAATAGGGACAAAATTTGAAACCGAATCCTAGCTTAGAACTTTATTGTAAATTAAATTATATTTCAGTACAATAACTCTTTGTTAAATCATTAACTGCCAACCTTTAGGAAAAACTCTGATTTAAAACTGCGTACTGGAACTTTTGATTTGAAATTTTGTCCCTATTCACCCCATTTTACGGTTGATAACAAGAATGTGACAGCTAGAGTTATGCTTGTCTCACGGCCGGCAGATTATCCCCCTCCCCCACATACCATACCAAACATCAGTGTGGAAAACAACTTGCAATGTGTTTCCCCGGAAATGTCAGTCCATATCCTCACCCCCTTGGCAGAAAAGTATCTTGCAGACATCCAACATGAAACCCTCCCCTTCCCCTAGCCATTATCAGCTCACTTTCACGTGTATGCTAACGCCGGTAAAGATAATCTCTATTACATGTGCACAACAGGATTTTTCGTTCCCGCCTCTACCCACACACCCAACCACTGAAAATGACAAAGAATCACATGTCTTGTATTTTTTGGGAGTTGGGAGTTTTTAGTTGTTTATTCAATTTTCCTGTTGAACTTCGAAACCTCTTGTATTGCAATCTCCTCCAGGCTATAGAGTTTTTGGCATTGACATTGTGGTCAGATTATTGGCTTCATGGAATTTATCTGTGATGCAGGTGATTGACACACGTTTACCTTTGTCTGCTTAGAGTATTGCGCCGTGGCGGTGTGTGTGTGTCTGCAAGCGATGTGAAAGTAAGACAAAAAAAGAGGAGGGGATGCATTATCAGCACTACACATCAGCTAGGCAAGGTTTGGAAATTAAACACGGCTGGGCAACGGGTTGGAACGGCGTAAGTGATTAAGTTTGGACTTGTTGATGGCGCTGTTTTTGCATTAACTCGACTCTTGCTGCGCATACTCACAATGTCTGGGCATGCTATTATTAAAAGAACACAAGTACCGAACATAGTCCAGCACAAAGGTTTGTTTTCAAACTTCACTTAATTTTTTATATTCATTATTTTCGTGTTGCAGTACACCAGCCTCGTGGCCTCTGAAAAAAAAAAAATGTTGCGTGCGACACTAATTTTAGTTACTTTTGACAATAGTCTTGCAAACCTTGCTAGGTTTATTTTTCCACGCAATGCTACGAACATTTCTACACGATCGCGAGAGGCATCCGTGCTTGGTGTTCAATTTTTTTTGTGATATGGATTGGTCGTATCGATTGTTCGTACTTGTGATTTTAATCGGAAGACGTCTGTCTATTGATATAAATTTAAACTTCAGTTATTATTTCCCATTTTTCGCTGGAAACGTTATGGATGTCAGTCTATGTATTCGCGAGAAGACACTCTGTGCTCTGTTTTTTCTTTTTTCTCTTTTTTCTTTCTCCAGGACATGGGTCAGTCATATTTACCGTTCGGGGTACCCTTTTAATCGGAAGACATCAATCTTGTGATATAAATTTATATTTTAATGATAACTTGTCTTACTTTCCTGCAAAACGCTACGAAAATCGGGACTCCGTTAGATATACTTTGTGAAAAAACTTCAATTTTAAAATTTGGTAAAGGGGTGGGGGGCAAAATTGGCCTCAATTGATTTTACGAAGGTAGCAATATTACGAAGGTCATAAATGGAACCGTCAGTATTCCTAAAATAGAGGGTTTAGTGTATGTAGTTTTGACATGGCGAGCGTTCCAGTTACGAATGTGAGGATCGCGTTTGGTGAAAACTAGGGTAAATATAATTAGGAAGAAGTTCGATTAAATTAATATTTCCTGTTGTAGGTCCGTTTAAATTGTAAGTAAAAAAATGTGTGACAGTAAAACTTAACTGCATGCGTATGAGGAAAAAAAAAACATTTGCAGCTGACTTTGTGTGAACTACTTTTATTATAAAATAGCTTGTTAGCCTGAAAATCGGAGAATAGTTTTTAAAAAACTTTATTTCTATAGCCTCCTTTAAATAAATAGAAATGCTCATTTTCACCTGTATACCTAAAAAAACCGCACATGTTAGAAAAAGTTGTAGAGTAAAATTTATTAGAATTTCCATTTAAACAAGAAAGATCTGTACAAAAATTTTTCTTGTCTCTTACCATGTCAAGTATATAAGCAAATAACTATTTCATAGCAGTTTTTCTTTGGCCAAACTACATTATAGTAAAAATGCCACTTGTTTGCATTATAATAAATTTATTGCTGAGCTACATGAATACAAAATGGAGACCATTTGCATTTACAATAAGCACAAAATAATAAATAAAGCACGCGAGCAACATTATATAGCGTTCAACACACATACACACACTTATCACGATATGCAGCGTGCTTCAAAGAACAGAAGATACTGACCAAAAAAGCATTACAAGAATGAAATGGTTTAAAAACAATATGGACAATTGTCTACTGAGAAAGCAATTACAGTAGTTGTAGGGCAAAGCTCAGAATGACTAGAATCGCCGCACATTCTTGACTGGTGCTTAAAACCACGTTTATTATGTTTGTTCATTGCAATTAATAATTATTTACAAAGTATATGATTCTTCGTAAGCGCTAGTTAAATTTTGAAACGATACATGTTCACCTAAATTTTAGGTTGTGGAGATCATAATCAGTCAAAATTAAGTTGTTTTTAGGACCTTGTCCTATATGTACAAGGTTTTTTAATTCTGTGTTCAATGTACATGACATGCAAGTTGCTGGTTGGACCTCTTACCATAAAAACTTGTTTGAGCTGTCATGTTTAATTAGTAAGAGTCAGTGACAAAAATGTTTTGTGGCGTATGGATAAGCTCATGGAAATGTTTTTTTACATAATTTTCAAGTAGTACCTACAAGCATTACAGTACATATTGTTTTAGCTGCTTACCATTGTATATTGTGTATGCAAATGTAAGTACGCATGCATGTTGTAAGTGCTGTTGAAATTATAAACTGTTAAACCCCAATTGTACGAACTCTGATTTAATGAAACATCAATTTAGCAAGATTTTTGGGAACAGTGACTCGGGGTTCTCTATTTAATGAACTATGATTTTACAAACCGTTGATTTAGCTAGAAGATTTTCAGGAATTGTGACATTTTGTTAAATTGTGGTTCTGCTGATTGTGTGGTTTGGTTTATGTTGGAAAAGCCTACTTTATAGAAAAAAGTAATTTTGGTTCTTTTCTCTTGTTTAGTTACATTGCTTCTTTAGATTTCACCTGCACACAAGATGTTACATGTTTCTTAAAAATATGCAAATGCACAAGCTATTGGTGGTAAAGTGAGCACTTTTGTAAATTGTCTTGTCAAAAATAATCAAGTACTGTAATAAATTCGAATGTATCTTCAGATGTGAACTTTTGAGTTCCGTATGTTCATTACATGCACTACTACATTACCTAATAGTAACAACTGTCAGGAATATTCATTGACCGAAAAAGGAAGGGGAGAATAACTAGGTTTCACACTAAAAGTACCCACTTTATGTTAATAGTCTATAGGCATGCTTTATGTAAAAACAAATTAATTTTATTTAATTTTATATTTTTAAAATAATGTTTTACACTTCTAGAAGATATTAATAGTTGTTGATTAGTACTACGACCATTACATGTTCTAATGGTGCTTATGTACAATGTCTGTGTTCAGGTTTACCTCTTTATGAATGCTAATAACCTAAATACAGTACCACATTCCAAGTGCATTATTCCATGCAGAAGTACATTACTGAATTTTGGTTCATTGTCTTCTTATCAGGAACCATTATTAGAGAAATGATTTCCAAGCTGTATTCTGTTTTTTTCCTCCGTACAATTTTTTTTTATGCTGTACAAAAGGTGTTTATTTCACTTTTTTCATGTTTCTGCTAGATAAATTTGTAGCTTTCATGCCTGGCAACAGCTAATCCTAAGTGTTATTTGTGAGAATAATCAACTTACTTTGTAGTGTAGTAAGAAGTCTAATTTTCTAGTATAACTCTTTGAAGAGTTAAGTTTTAATTAATTATACAAGATTAAGGTAATGTGAAATGTTAAAATAAAAAAAAAAAATACTGTCTTAAAGGTACAGTCAAGCTCAGTGTTATTTTTTTATCCTTTGGTACAAAAATCAGGATTAACTAATTACATAAATAGACAAAGGGTTGAGGTACTCACGTGCTGGGACTTATTGATAGTGCACACATACGAACGGATGAACACATATTTGCGTGATTGAGAAATTTTGCTGGCCTAGGCCTACTTCATTAGACTGCGAGTTGTGGCACACTGAGTAATGGCGGTGGTGGAAGAATGGCTGGTTGCCGTAGCAACCAGGGAGCAAACGAGGGTGCAGCAGGAAACTTCAAATTTAGTAGATGTGGGAGTGTAGGGCATACTTGCCAACTTTTCAAAATTATAATTAGTAAAACATTTCAAAAATAATTAATTTTGCGTAAACTGCATGCTGCATTCTCGAACCGTATTGTTTTAGAACATTTTTAAAACATAAAACATAAAGTTTATTACCAAAACAATCCTTAATAAAGTTAACTTATTTAAAAAATACTACAGTATGTTTCTCAAAACCAGAAATATCTGCCCATATACATGTGCGGCATATTCAAATATTCACAGTAAATAACTAACAAAAACAACAAATATAGTGCACAGTCTGAGTCAAAACACTGACAAAATGTAAGTTAAACTGAAGGTTTACACTTTAGTGATTCGACAATTGCTTTCTTGGCTTTGAGTAGAAAAGTTTTTTTGAGGTCTTGTTCATAGCACTTGCCTTGCTGTTTACATTTAATTAAGGAAACATTTTCCAGAACTCTGTTTGACATCTGTGACCTAAATTATTGTGTTCTGGTTTTCTTTACCAAACTGAAAACATGCTCGCAACCGTGTTACTATGTGGTATAGTGAGTATTGACATAATTACCCTAGATATTCGCCTAAACTTTTGTTGGCTATCCACACCCATTATACCAGACTCTTTAACCCATTTTTCCACAATCGAACCTTCGCTTTTAACTAAAGAAGAAATGTCTTCAAGCTGAAGAAGATTAAACTCATTTTGAAGCTCATCCATGGCATACACTTGACTCTCATTATCACCAACTGGTAGACTAAAAGGAAACAGTTCCACAAAGTACTGTACTACTTAATATCAACAAAACTGGAGTTTTCAATGTTTTCGATACGTGCTACTGTAGCTTTCTCCAACACGTCTTTTTTTAAGGGAAACTTATTAATTATGTAATCACAAGCATTTGTAAAGTATTTTCTGACTGAAGAGAAAAATTCAAAAATACCTTCTTGTCTGCTTCTTTGAGTGTGTTAACATTCTTTGCCGCATTTCCAACACATAAATCAACATCCAGTCGCTAATTTTCTGCACAATGATACTTCACATCAAGCAAATAAAGCTGCTTAGTAACAGTTGGCTTCACAAATTTGGATAACAGCTCTTTTAAAAAATCCATTAACTGTTGTCTCAGGGTATGAATTTGAGGGACAGATGATTGCAAAGCAGTGTTCATTTTATCGAAAGCTGGTATTACATAAATCAAAAATAAACAAAAATCTTTGCTCAGAGAAGAAGCTAAGAACCTGTAAAGAACCTCTTCATGAGTAACATTTGTTGACACTGCACTCATTGGAAGTTCCTTATCATTGTTTATTAAAGCAAATTTCTCACTGCTACATGATCGCCGATCGGGTGCAATTGCCAATTTTTCACCAGCGGATTTGTCTGAATATACAGGGTTTTTTGATTTAGGACAAAATGTTTTTTTTTTCTTTCCACCAAATGAACTTTCTTCTCGATTAGTTTGTATGGGAATTCTAAACGAACTTAGTGATGATGCCTGTGGTTTCACAATGTTGCTCTGGGTTTCAAAGAAACTAAGTAAAGTGTCCCGTTGCTCAAATAGCCTCTGTAAACTTCTTCCAAGCGAAAGCCACCTGGTACAAACGTGCTTCAAAATTTTTTTTGCATCTTGTGAATGCAGGTCCTGAAATTTTTTCAAACTGTCTTTTCGCTTAGAACTCTTTTGAAGATAGTAAATGTCAATTAAAATCTCGTCAATTCTGATTGGAAGGCTAGCATTGCCTTTCTCTGCAGCTATGTTTATCAAGTGGCATAAACAATCCATTACAATAAGATTTTCTTGACTTTGCTTTAACACTGCTGCCACTCCATTTTTGTGACCTAGCATAACAGCAGCATTGTCAGTAGAGAAACTGATCATATGTGCCACAGGTACTTTAAGACGCTCAAGTTCTATTAGCATCAATCCAGCAATATTTTTACCTGTTGACTCTCCTTGCAAAGCAGGTGTTGAAAGAACACAAGAGATGATATTTCTTACCTGAGGATCGTAGTACGTAACTACTAATGGGTAGAGCTTCGCATCAGAATTGTTGCTACCGTCGGTTGACAGAGAAAATGGCCCATCCTGTAAATGATGCACAATTCCTTCTCTTGTCTGCATGGCCATCCTCCATGATTGCTGTGGTTTTTGTCCTTCCGCAAGCATTTTTATTCGCCTCTTCCGATTTTGGAAACATTGTACGTAATAATGATCCCGCATGATGGGCTACACTTACAAGGAGGTTATGCTCAACCAAAAAAGAGGTAAACAAATATTCAGCCCGTATGACACTGTCGGAAGTTGAAGTGCTGACAAAAAAATTGTGTATTTTAGCACTATTTTACTGCTCTTTACAGAGTTAACGTGTTTTTGAGATTTTGTGTGTTTCAATATATTGTTCTTCCCGCCATGGGATATGGTAATTTCACAATGGCAAATGCTACAAAATGCGTATTTGTTACCTTTATCAGATTTCGAAGTAAAATCAAACTACTTTGAATACACGTCACGAAACGTCTGAAAATAAAGTCTATCACTTTTTCCACTCATAGTGCCGATATTAAGCCACACTGTAGATCAACAAAGCAACAAATTCATTTTTCTGTTATAAGAATTTTCGCACGTGTCAAGAAAACTATTCTTTGTCAACGGTAAAAAAAAAACTTATGAAACTACTTGAAACGTTCGCTAAACTTGAGAAACAATGAAGTGTAAACCACTGAAATAAGACAGTACCACGCTAACAGCTCAAGCTTCGATAACGGCCATTTTGAACAAACTGAAAAAATTACACGATTGGCTCAAAGCAGCCAACGAGAAACAAGAATCCCACCATGTGATACAGGTGTTTACAAAATACACTGGTTGCAGAATGGCCGGAAAAGTTTGCAACAAACAGTTACTAATCGCATTCTTAACAAGCACGCGTTATTAAAAGAATGCTGTTTTAGAGCGCGTTACAACAAACTGTAAACAGCAGTGTAACCAAACGGCAAGTACCGAAATTACGTCGTCAAAAACGGAAATTGTAAAATATTATACACAATCGTAAACAGTCGCCGATTTTCGTACATTTTACGCCAAATGTTCGTATCTGATATTGAAACCTGCTATTTGGTTCTTCACTCATCTCCAAGGCCAACAAAAGCACCAGAATACCCTACACTCCCACATCTCGTGTGAAATTTTCCCGCCACACGCTAGTTCGCTCCCTGGCCATTAGGGCAACCAACCATGCTTCCACTGCCACCATTACTCAGTGTGCCTCAGCTCGCCGCCTGATAAAGGTGGTCTAACCCAGCAAAACATTGCACTCTCACACAACAAAATATGTTCGTCCTTTCGTATGTGTACCAGCCTGAGTACCTCAACCCTCTGTCTATTTATTTAATTGGAAAACCTAGCTGCCAAAGCTCTCTTCACATAAAAAGTAATAGGATTAACAAAGCAAAAAGGAAACAAAAATACAGTACTCTACTTTTTTGTATGACAAACTATTGAAACTCTGTTGGAATCCACTGTTTCCTCAGGTGGCTGTGCAGCTCAAGAGACAATAAAACTCATCACTCATCAATATAAGCCTCTGAACAACACGTTCATCTATGATGGAATAACTTCAAACACTGCCACGTATGTTTTTTGACTGTATGCCTCTGAAGATCTCAAATGCATATTTTGTACAGTTTATTATTCTTTTTAATAAAAAAGTGTATTATATCAGTTGTACATGTTAAGCTTTGGAAAATGTACATTGTATGTCAAAAATTAGTTTTTTAATGCAAATTTCTAAAATAAATTAAACCTTCATACATCTATACTACATAGGCAAGCTAATTAACTTTCAAGGAAATTGTAGTATGTTTTTATACGTAGTTATTGGACATTGATTCTTCCTTCCTGTCTTCCTTCTTTTCTAACATTTGGGTAAAGTGGTGAACTGTTCCTCCTCATCAGTTTTCCATACTTATAAGTTTGTTGGATTTACACTGGACAGCCGATAATGATTCTATTGATTAGCGATGGTCCAATCTAGAATCGATAACTGGTTCATTGGTTAATAATTCTGTAATGGGGAAATATTAATATACATGTACTATACACTAGATCTTCGATTTTACGAATACTCACGGTTACATTAATCATGTTCGTAAAATTGATAGAGGCCTATTTTATAAAATTTCAAAACTGTATTTTACTGCAAAGTGCCATTAGTAGGACCCAGGGGGCTGACACTTGATAGTGGCTAACATTTCTAATTTTTAGTGAGTCGCAGTATCAATGCCAACCTTAAAAATTTATTGCTAGATCAACCTTTTAATTCAGTTTTATACTTTTGTGTCAAAATTTATTACAGTACGTTGTGTCAAAAATGATATTGTTATCTGAAAGTTTGATTTTATAACTAAAACATTACTTAAAAAGCCGTATTAGTTTAAGAATGTGATAAGATACTGTACATCTGAAAAATTAGGTTGGCCAAAATGGGGAGCATGGCTTGGCTGGTGCTTTAGGCTAACAAACATAGTGTTTTCATTAATTTTTGAACGCAGAAATAAGTGTGTACATGTATATTCAGGGTGTCCAGTGACCAGGAAATGCGGGAAAAGTTTGGAATTTTACTTACTGCTGGAAATGTGCGAAAATTGTACATAATTCATAAAAATTCTGGAAATTATCCACTGATGTTTTATCCACTATAAGCATAGTGCGTTGTCTCGTAATCTCAAGGTCATAGCTTATCCGAGGCGGCGGAACCGCTTCAGCTACTTTTGCCTCTTCAATTGACAATGGATCGAACGAGAGTCTGCGCATGCACCAACACTTAGCGCGCCACGGGCCCGTGAAGTTTTAGTGCCACATGTTTAGCACTTTTCAAAATCGATAGTTCACGAGGGTGTGGTGGGTCAGCCAAACTTCCAGTTTAAGTTGTTTGAAACCTAACCTAAGTGAAATTTACCCGTTTTGAATGTCCACCTGACAACCCCTGGAGCAGCGTAAGCGATAATTAGCAGACAAATGTTTCCGTTTGGCGCGAATAAAAAAAATGTAGACAGTAGACAACCAAAACCAAAACAGTAGGGCAGGTTAAGTCACGTGACCAGCTTTAGTTGAGCCCTTTTAAAGACTTTAAGAATGCCTGTTATGCTTTTCAGAGTAAGTGAGAAGTTGATTGAGATGTTGCCAGTTGAAATTTGAACACAGGTTAATTTCATCCAGTTTAAATTTTGCGCATTTTAAACTTGAAATATTTGACTGACCTGCCCTGCCCTTGTGGATTTTCACATGAACCTCTATAAGGTGTTAATGAAAATTACGAGAGTAGGGCAGGTAAGTTTACCCGAGTTAAGAAATTTCAACAGACGTCCTTTCAGTCAACTACTAAAAACTAATATTATTAAATATAAATATAATACAAGAATGCTTTGTAGATGTAGCATTTAGCAAAATATTTATTATGTATAAAATATATAGGTTTTTTGGCCTTGTGTGATTTTAAAACCTAAATAGCGTTAGTTTTTCTAATCCTGGTAATCTACATAATCTGGTCATGTGACTGAAATATCCTACCCTGCTCTAGCAAGTGAATTTTCAGAAGCACTGTTAGATTAAACAGCACATTCCACACCCATCCTTGCAATGGTGCTAACCAATGGGCGTCTGTGATTGGCTAAAAATTTACAGATGGGGGGGGTGGGTCCTTGTAAAAGTTCCCATGAGTTGGCAGTACTGTCACACTCTGGGGCATTTATGTGAAAGCTGAAAAACAATTAAAAGAAAATAATTTTTTTTCTGAAAATGGGATGTGATGTTCTTTCACTAAATGAAAGCTATGTACGTTTGATCAAATTAATCATTTGTATGCATCCATGCAATTGGCTTCATCGGTTAATGTTTTGGATGCAAAAAACTTCACTCGGAAAACTTACTCAACGACCCTAACCTCGTAAGATTATAATGTAACGAGGCATTTTACAACTTAAATTTTGTAACTAAATTATAATGCATTTGTTGAATAAAGAAGAGCTGTAATGAGAGAAATATTTTGTTATTTATCCAAAAGAAAGTTACGAAATTCAATATGGCGATAATGCCTATCAACATTGCACTTTTTTTTTAATTCTCATTTCACTCCAATTATAAATATATCTATGCCAATGAATACTGCATTCTAAGTGAAAATGTCTGTCTACGTGTTAAATTAATGTGAAAATTATATTAATATGAACACTTTTTTTGAAAATGTAAATTTGGGACGTGATGTTGTATTGTGCGTTGTAGATTATACCTACCGCTGCGGTATTTTTTCTTTCTATTTTTTATTTAAGTACTTGTTCACATCCAATTAGGGTATCGTTTGGCTCGAAATACATACTGTATTAGCGAAATAAATATGTGACAAAAGTCTTAACGTTTCTGTTAGGGTCACTGTCATTGTGTTAGTATATATTTTGACATGAACCAGATGTCCACGTTTCTCTCTCAGACAGTTTGTCCTGGTACAGATCGCCCACTACTCTGTCATCAGGTACAACAGATGCGAAGATACTAATTATCGGCCGCACCTCTAATTAGTATATCTCCTGGAGCACCTCAGTCATCAGCGAGGGTGAGTGGAAGTGCTCGAATGTGTATGATGCGAGCGACAAAGCACTATTACACCCCCTCTGGGTTTAGGAACAGGCCACATGCAGTGCGACCCTACAGCCCACACACCTTGGGGGATAATAGACTCGCCCAACTTGGCAACCTTCCAGTTAAACACACTTTATTATTTAAATGTAGTTCACTTTATCACAGATACCTTGGTGATTGGAGACATGTGTTAGCTAATAACAGACGGACTGGCAGATATACATTAATAAATAATTTCATTTTAATTAAAGCCGTTGTCAGGTTTTTTAATTTTATTATTGGGTTGTTTTAAATTTGCTAGTGTCCTAATTAATGTACAGTAATATGTTTTAATTATAAACTGCATCTAGTGTATTCATTTGTTCACCACCACCTTTTCATCTCATTTCGTTTTGTTGTGTTTTGACGGGAGATGCGATCTCCCAAAAACTTGGTCTTGTCCGTCTGACCACCGAGCAGGGAACACGTGCGGGAGACTGCTGTCGCGCCGCCCCTGGACCTTGTGTAGTGTCTAGCATATATTTAGTCGGTTAACATTAACATTCTCGTTCTGTCCAGGGGCCGGACAGCTGTCATCACCACGGATACAGTTTGCAGGAAATACAAGTATTATTAAATTCATTTAAATCAATAGCGTGTTTCACTTCTGTATCAGGAGTGGGCCTAAACCCCGTAATTCACATGTATTTCAGTGGAGAAGAAGCGTGGCCCTTGCCTAAACAAGAGCTAAGTGTGTGTAAGTATAAATATCCAGGATCAAGATTGCCGACATCAGCTATGCTGTTTGGGGGCAACCACATGGTCGTCAGCCACACGACCTGAGAAAGACGTCTCTTGCTCGTGTTTCGCCGAGCTAAAACTGCGGAACTGGCGGCTATGGATGGGTCTTTTCAACCTTTCCCTGCACATTGTCCCTCGTCATTTAGCCCCCACACATCTCCGAGTCACGTTAATTTGGAGAGGTGAGGTCGAAATTCGGTCATGTCTGTTTCAACGTCAGTTGTACACACACATTTTGGGCAGTGGTGAGTGGTTCCCCCCTCCCCCTATTTACTACTATGTCTCTTTAGTAATATAATTTTCAGTACTTAGGAGCTTACTTAACAGACTGCCACATAGTGGTAGGTTGTACCCACAGATAATTTTTATTCCAATTAGATAAATAGGGTGTAGGATGTTTTACCATGTGCTTTTCTTGCTGCCACTGAAAGAGTGTTCGAAGGAAATAAAGGATTACACAGCTATTAGAGATGTTATCTTGCTTTGAAAACTGACGCAGTGAATATAAGCCTAAATACAATAAAAGAAACGCGCACAAACAGTGGCTGTGACGCTTTTAAACAGCTGTCGGAGTTCATTTACCTCTCTTGCTAACGGCACGAAGGTACCTATGTATTTCTGCTGCAGCCGTCATGTTTTGCAGTGTAATACAATACACGAGAGTATTTCTTCTACTGCACCTGCGTAGTTTTCAGTTACTGCGCACGGAGAAATAGACGTATGGCGAGTCGTTATACAGTAGCAGTTATTGTAATGTTTCAATGATTTTTTTTCTTTGTAGGGTAACATGGAGAATAAATATGGGAAATGTACGGGAATTTGGAATTGGAATCTGGCTGGACAGTTAACTAATTAGGTGAGTTGCAGTAAATGTGTTTAGTTCAGATTAGTTTTCATTAATTTATTTCCACGTGTGTTGTATGTAGGCTACTTTGTACTTGTTGGTAAGAACACAAAATGGTGATTGTGGTTGGCTTAGAATTTCTTTAAATATGTGCACGAGGTGATAAGAAGTATTCTAACTGGCTTTTGATGTGAACAAAGTTTATTAGTCAAGTAATTTTTAAAATAATTTTATCACAACTTTGGAATGTTTTCTTGTGTGGTTTACTGTCAGCAAAATAATGTACCACACTTTCCCGCAGTGATGTCATAAGCATTGCTTCCCTCATTCTGCCAAAAATGCAATAAAATTAAGTCCAAAATAAACAGTTTCCATTCAAAAGAAAATTTTAACTGCCCTTTTTTCAATAAAGATCATTATTACTATATGTTGATGCCACCCCGCAAAATATTAATATTTTTGTCAGCAGTTAAATTTGTTTAGTGCGTGTGGTTGGCATGATATTGAAAGTTGCCATAACATAGCAGTCTGTCTCCTTTATGTACTCTTGTCGGACCCTTATTACTGTAGCATTTTGTATGAAAATAATTGTTATAATATAAATATAAATTTATATCAGTAGATAGATGTCTTCCGATCAAAATCATATCCTAGAACAGTACATATATATGAGTGACCCTTGTCTAAAAAAAAAAAAAAAATGAAAATGAAAATCACTAGCACCGAGTGCCTTCTCACGAGCACATAGTCCAACTTCTGTAGCATTTAATGGAAAAGTAATGCAAGTGATAGTTGAAATAAAAATTTATCAATAGACTGATTTCTTCCAATTAAAAGCACAACTATGAACAGAGCACCTTCTCACAAGCACACAGTCTGGCTTGTGTGGCTTTTAACGGAAAAATAAAACAAGTGATAGTTAAAATATAAATTTATGTCAGTAGGCAGTCGTCTTCCAATTAAAAGCACACCTCTGAACATACATATGACCGACCCTTGTCCTAAAAAAATTTGAGAAGACTTACTTAAAACATACTCTGTGTGTAAAGTTTGCATTTGCCTGTGGCATTAAACAGTTTTTTTTAATGAAATATTGATTACTTTAAAGAGGACCTCATGCTTGTTGCAGTACTGTTGTTTTCTTCAGCTCATACCACATTGCTACCATTTGCTTCAGTGCTGTGTTATAAAAAAAACATTGTGATCATTTGGCTGCAGAAATGTAACCTTTCTGTTAAATTATATCTCACGAAGACATTTTCAAGCATGCATATACCGTATTTACTCACGTAAAGGCCTCACAATTATTTTGAAAGCTTTAAAGTACGGTAGTATTTCAAAAACTGTGCATAATGGCAGCACCTATCTTTTTTTTTAATAACATAGGACACAATAATTAGTTACGTACATGAATGGATTAACAAGACTTATGTGTTTTTTTTCCCCTGTGATCCCCATAAATCTTTTCCTACATTTTCGGAGAAATAGTCATTCTAGTGACTAATATATATGAAAAAAAGTGTATTTTTAAGTTTTATTAACACTAATAAAATTCTTAAAGGTAAATTTTTTTTTGGAAACACCTTGTAAGTCCCACAATTTAGGCCAAAAATTTGGACCAAAACATGCAGTGATTATGCGAGTAAATACGGTAATACGAATGGTTGTGTGTTTACTTATCTACTTAATTATGTATTTTACAGGTATTTTAACATACAGTGTAACTATCAGTTTCATGTGATATTTAAGAAAACAGAGTTTCTGATTGCCTTCTCGTGAGTGCACAGTCCGTCTTCTGTAGATTTGAACGAAAAATAAGGTGAGTGGAAGTTGACATATAAATTTATATCAGTAAACAGACATCTTCCAATTAAAATCACACCTCTGAACGGTAAATATGACCTATCCTTGCAAAAAAAAAAACACAGAGAGAGAAAAACCAGAGTTTCAAAGTGCCTTGATATGAGTGCATAGTCTGTCTTCTGTAGCTTTTAAAGGAAAAATAAGGTGAGTGATTTCGGAAATAAACGTAGGTATTAATAGATGAATGACTTCCGATCCCTTGTAAAAAAAAAACCACTTGAGTTACCGAGTGCCTTCTCATGAATGCAGTCCTTTTTTTTTTTCCCCGTAATACCAGATGATATATTAGTAAAATAATAAATTACATTGAAGTTTTCTGAAGAAAAAAAAATATGTGATTACAATTTCCTGTCATCACCAAAATTAATTTTAATGCACTGGTGCACATCTACAAGACATTAGTAGCCAGCAAAATGCTCAGTTGTAAATATTCACCAGAGTGAGAAGGGAAAAGCAGACATATTTATTCATTTCACAGTTTTATATAACTTTGGTAGTAACTAAAGTATCATCAAAATAATCCCTCTACATTTGATATTTAGTTAATTAGCAAAGAAAAATGTACAAATGATTGAACTCGAACGTAGGAAGAAGTCGCATACACTGTGGATAGATAGTGAAACTTTATGACCATTCACAAGATGGCTGATAACGCCACTACAGCATACCAGTATGTATTACTTAGCTTTTTCTGCGAAAAGTAAACAAAAAGGTTTTGGATGACGAGCAGTGGAAGGAGGGATGTCGGGCAAGCTTGTGACTAGTGTAGAAAACCCATACGAAAATATTTCAAAACTAGAAGTTGGTGTACAAATTGTGTAATGCTGATAGTATATAGGGATTAATATATATATTATTTTCAGATATTGTGCACAAAAAGTAAATGTTCAATTTATTAATAAATTCTGCACCTGTGTGGGGGACTCTGTACTTTTGATTTGTAAACATGATCTTGAAATGTTAAACAGTGTTCACATTTATTATTCTTGAAAGTTGTGAATGATTTCATATTTTCCCTGTAACCGTTTGCTGCAAGTTTTAAAAGTGTTCAGAGGTTTATACGGTCTTAATTTAGGACTAGGTTCAGGACGTAGTGGAAAACGTTGGGACTACGTTGGTTGTTAATTTGGTGAAGTTACAAACAATTGCAATTACATCAGGGCAGTGGTTTTAGTTGGTTTGCAGTATGTAAAACTATGTTTATAACTCTATTGCTATTTTGGGTGTATTAAACAGATATGAACCTATTTTTCCTGTGAAAAAATTTCCAGAACTGTGTTCGGCCTACCACAAATTGTCTTAATAATTTAAATGTTAACTGGAACTTCAACGACACATACAGTAGTCAACTAGAGGTAACATCACAAACAATAAGCCACCTGCAAAATTTGGCAAAACATAGAACTGGGGAAAAAATTTTACAAGTTGTGTAATAAAAATAACTTTTTACTTGCAATTTGTCTTATACCGAGTGTATGGAAGGTACAGAGTTAAGGGCATTCAGAGTGTAAAAAGCTTATTCCATTTTCTAGTAGAGCTTACTAAAATTGATTAGGATGATATAATGTTTTTTAAAGTTAATAACTAAATTAATGCAGCATCAGTTTCGTAATTTTAATGAATTGGAAGACAATTTAAGCATTTTTTGTAACTTTAAAGACAAAATGTTTCACGTTCTTGAATATTTAGTATGCACACTATTCAACAACAAAATCACATTTAACCTGCTTGTATAAAAACTTCATAATCGTGGCTTAAATAAGTTCAACATTTATACAAGTTTCAAGGATTAAATTACGTACGTACATCGTAATTTTGTATGTAGGCCTATGGAAAATCTTCGTTAGGTATCTTGAATGTTAATAAAACCAAACAAAAACTGTTAAGTTATATTTGTTATTTTGTACTAAAACATAAACTTGTTTTCTCAGTAAGTAGAGTACGAATGTCACATGACTCGAGGCTGTGAATCATCTGCAGTTGCTAGCTCCCTTTGCTCAAGACAAGGTCGTGTTTACAGTAAACTGAATCCTTTTTCAGTTTGCAGGATTTACTCTCGTCAGAGATACAAATATAGTTTTTGTTTCCAGGAAGAATTGCTTACAGCAGTTGCAATGTGTCTCTATAGCATATATTATTTTCGTAAATTATTTCACAAAGTTAGTTTTTATATAGCACAGGGAAATTAATTGTGTTTCACTACTAAGACTTGCTGCAAATATGTATGCCTTATTAATTTAAGGAGCGCATGATGTAGTAACTGAACTGATTTTCCATTTTCAAAAATTTAGGTGGCAATGGAAACAATGTTTTCATAGCTGATGAAGTGCTGAGGAAAAAAGGGGAAGAAAGTTGTGGCCTTACCCATACCTTATAAATAAATAGTGTATGAGTAGAAGTAGTAGTGGTGGTGTGTAATGGGATGAACAGGTTTGTAATCCTATAAATGTTAGTGTCAGAGCAATTCACATATCCTGACCCTTTGGATGATGAGAAAACGTCAGCACACAATACAGTAACTATATGTGTGACAACACACATTTGTAACTTACCAATATTTTTCTCCTATACAAACGCAAAAACAAATGCAATAAGCTACAGCTCTTGGCTTAAAAGCAGTAGTGGAGTTACACTTGTACCTGATGAACAATAATCACTTTTCTTGAAAGTTATACTGTGTTTTGTTGGATGTGGTTTAACACTGTGTTTGCTTGAGAAAATAACATAAATGATGGTGCATTGATTATGGTACTGTACACCTACATTATTGTATAGTTGTGAAATGTAGATACAACATTTGTGAAAAAATGTAGAATGAACATTACAGACATTAAAAGTTTCACAATTAACACACACAAGATTTTAAAACATTTATTCAAAACTGATTGTAAAAAATTAAGTAAAATCTAAATATATTAAAATCGGTACACTGAAAGAATGTGCAAAACACAACTGACAATTTTAGTGACAAAAAGGATGGGAAGTTCATTTATATTTTATACTACATATATTATGTTCAAAAACAAATAGAAAACAAGTTCCAATACAGTATGTCTTAGACCTGTAAAATTAACTTGGTAATAAAATATTCAAATGAAGTTAAATATCCAAGACAGTAACAGTTTTGTATTCTTGTAACAATTTGGGAAAACTCACCCTTCCAAATGCAATGTGTCACTGCTATATTCCAAACTTCATTAAGATAGCAACTGTTTAGTAATACAGTAAATACACAAATAAAACTAACTTACTGGTTTTTAAGCCTAGTCATAGTTACAATTAGTGCATACTTTATCAGTATTTCACTGCTGTATTGTCTGTCACTATAATGAAATAATTAATTTACAGAATCACACAATAGCTCTAAAATTAGTAGTCTGGCCTATATACACTGAGTAGCTGTCCTTAATATTTACCAAAGTGGGCATACTTTTGCACTGCATCACAATGACAACTTAGACCTATGATGCCATGGCACAAACATAGCTATTGTTATCATCTTTCACGTCACTGAATCTTATAAAGTATTATCAACTTCACGAAATCTGCCAGAGTACTTTGCACACAGACTTGTTAACTACACAACCTCACAATTCCACGACAACTGGTGGTACGTCATCTTTAAAAAGCTGCAGTTGGGAACTGGCTGTTGCCAGCTGTAGCATAGTTGAGTGTGTCTGGTTATCATCCTCTTACACCTCACTGATAAAATAGAAATATTTGGTGGTGTCTTTGGCCCACAGGGTTACGTAAATATTCTGACAATGGTTTTCCTGAAACAGTTAAATCAGGGATCTTAGTAAAGCAACAGACAATATAATTACGCACTGTAATTCAGTGGACATATTACATAAATAATTAAACACTGCTTCAATTGACAAAAGCTATGAGCAAAATCGAAGTACAGTTACCCCCCAAAATAATGTTATTACGTATTTAAAATCACACCTTACAACTTTGATACAAATACTGATGATGTAAAGTTACAAGTTGGTGATCTAAACATGCTCAGTTACACCAAAGTTAGGAGTGTGTTATCACATTAACCTACTGCATTTCTCTTTGAAACACTAATTTACACCTACTTGCACTAACAAACCCGTACAGCATGTAAAAATACAAAAATATAAACCAGAGCAACATAACAGAAGCTCAACTTTAAAAAGTGTCTGCTAAGCTTAATAAATGTCCACTAAATTTGAATTCAATTCCCACTTGCATGTCAAATCTTAAGAATGCTAGATCTTACACTTTTAAAATGTGCCTACCTATTATTAATTTTTCTTCTTCCCACCGAGTTCACAGTGTGTAGGCATTATTGAAATGTATGCATTTCAGGATTATGAGACTGTTTCTGCGGAATCTGACTGAAAGCTACTCTTTGAAGTTTATTTTCTACAAAGAAAATCACTAAATTTCACAACAGTTACATACTTGAATAAACAAGTACATGACTCACCTGATATAAATTTGCTGCTGCAGACATTCATATGTTGGCCTACTCCAGGTTGCCAACAACTTTAAATATTTTAAGGTGGTTTATATTTGACAATAAAGAAACTTAATGAAAATATTAATTCCGATCGCCAGTCGAGCGTATGGGTTGCATTAAATTTCCCACTCCACGGAAATACTTCGGAGCATTCATTTGTCCTGAGGGATTGAGCTTCACAGGGAGAGGTGTCTGGCTTAATCTAAAAGCATGAACAAGTGACCCTGAGTATTTCAGAGGAGTGAGGAAGTAACACATTGCAGTGAAATCCAACTCCCATTAAGCCCCAGTCTTGGCTGGGGTTGGATCAACAAAAGCCAAAGTTATTATCTCACTGCAGTTGCGGCAACAGTCATGCAAGGAAGGGCTGGTCTATCCTCCACGTGTCTTCTACTCCCCGAGCGTCTACCTGTTGGCAGGCAAATCGCAGTATAGCACGCTCCACTAGGGCAGGTGATCGCTCTAGCATTGGTCTTGCCTGGTATTGAACGTGCGTCCCTGGCGTGCAGCAGTGGTGGCTACACCTACGCTCATCTCGCTCGCCACATGTTCAGAGCGGTATATATAAGAGGCCGTGGGCACCCTTGTCCTTCAGTAAAGTAGAGTCTCTACTCCCAATGTGATGGAGTCGGTTATCCATTCAGAGCAGTTGCTCAAGTTCTTATACTCTAAGCTTCAGCCTACCACTCCAGACGTGAACATTCGTATCCTAGTGTTGAAGATGCAGACGCTGCTTCACTTTGCTGCTGTATCTGGATGTGCTCCGGATTCCCCAGCTTGGCTCAGTGCTTACCTCTGCCTTAATCCAGCAACACGAGGGTAGTTCTTGTAGTCGCAAAATATACCACCCATTATTCCTATTTAAGCTTTCTATCATTTTTCTAGCGCTTCTTCACCATTTCTACCGATATCTGTCTCTTCAAGACCACTTCAGTTCAATTCTGAGAATCGCCTACATCTTGGCCCACACAGGATGCCTCGAGTTCTCATAAAAGTAGGTGACCACGTCAGAGTGAAGTACAGACCGCTCGGGTGGAGCCACTGTGGTGCGGGGTGAAGGAATTCCTACCGGTGTCCGTACTCTCCAGGGTAATTGCCCTTTGGGGGTACCAAGGGATCCAGGACAGAAGTGAGATGACAGAGGGCAAAGATTCCCTATCCCATGGACTCCGAGCAGGTACAGATCGCTTATCCCCGGGGTAGCGGGTCACTCCTAATGTTTTTCAGGTCAGTGATGGCATCCCTGATGGGACTCCCGGCCTCTCTTGGTGGCTGACCCATTACGGACTGTAGCTGGGCTGAGGACTTGAACCTGCTCTTCGCGATTAACTCAAGACTGGAGGTCGGGGAAACGTCCTCAGGTACGACTCTGCCCAAAGAAATCTCCTGGGGGAGTCAAGCGCCGTCAATAGCACAGGACGAGGGTTCTCTCCCCTGAGCGCCACTTTCCTTCACTGCCCACAGTTTTTGTTTACGAGGTGCATCTATGATCCTTTCTCAAGTGTGAACCCTTTCTCTGGCATTCCCCTCCTTCCATAATGCCTCACCACAGAGCTGGGAAGAAGGCAGAGTGTGTGTACATCGCCCAGATTCTCCACAGCTTCAAGAAGAGATTGTCTACAATCGTCCAACACCAGCAGATGGACACAGCTGCTGCAGTTCGTAAATGGAACCCATAGAACTCTCATTGCAGAGTGCCTTCTATCCGTAAGTTGCGATTTGTGCAAGTCGCTTGTTAAAACTTTGTGCTGCCAAGAATTTGTTGTCTAATTTGAGCCGCAATATAGGTATATGTAAGTACCTCCAGTTACTCTTTTCTCAGACTGTGTCCCAACTCATTTTCCAATTTGCGTTTCACATCAGTGAAGGCCTTCAGTAAGTAGTCCGATTCAAATTGTCTGCTTACAGTGAAAACAGAACGCAATCCATGATCACAATTATATCAAATTTCCAGTCAAAAATTTGGCTACGTGAAATACTTACTATACCTTGGGGAAAAAATTGTATTTTATTTTCATACCTATAAGCTTATTAGGTACATTAAGTATGAATCATTTTATTTTGCTCCGTCATAAGAACAGAAATAAGATTTCACTTGTAACTAGAACTCGGAAATAATTAAATGCCAACCAGGACCAGCCTACAACTTCTTGTAATTTAGAATGAGAGCATTTTGAGTCATGATAACAGGAACATAATAAAAGAAAAGTAGTAAGAATTTTACTTCAGGAGGGGATTAGTTACAAACGTTTTATTATATTACGGAAATATCTATGGATGTTAAAACTGCTGATGTGACTAGTGTTGGATGGCGCTTAACTCCAGAGCATCTTCCATTTGATCACCAGCAGCGTTACAGGTCACTCAGTACTAGACATTTTAATCTTTCTCTTTTTACAAGAGTAAGTATATATGTACTAATTTTGTAAAGTATGTTTGTAAATGCAATGTCTGTACATTGATGTAAATTATTTTAATTGAAAGAACTTGTTTTTTACATCATACAAAGATAGTTTAAACGCAAATGAATTACAAAACAAAATTTTTTGTTTGTAGGGGAAAAAGGTCATTTAAATGCATACATTTTACGAGATCATTTACTGGAACCTCATGAATTTGAGACCTGACAGTGCTAGGCAAAACCAAGTGATTAAAGAAATTTCACTACCTCTAAAATAAGTATGCATTTTGATCATAATCATCAACATGACGTAATACAATAGCAAATAAGCTTTTTAAGAAAGCCTAAGTATTCAAGTTCATTCTCCCAAAACGTAAAGAAAAAGAACTTTTATACGCATACATAAATACACAGAACCATTTGCAAAGCAATAATCAATACATTTTTTGTTCCTCGGTAATCTTTTCCTGCAACTAAGGGTACCATTGTTAGTTGTGTAATAACTGGTAATAAATTTATCATTTTGTTGGTTCAATGACTGGAACACTAGTATAATTTTAATTCCTAATTCAAGCTGCTTTGAAGTTTGTTCGTCGCTCTCGCTCTCTCTCTGCAGTTGTCGTAAATGAGTAATATGCCGCTCCGCCACACGTCACGGTGGGGGATTGTGTGGTACCATTTTATTTGGAAGACACCTTTTCATCGTACTAAAATATAATTTCAATGAAAACTTTTTTAAGCTGCTAATTGTTCTACATATATTTTTTGGGGAAAAAAAAAAAAAAACTTTTTAGTTTGAGGGGTGGGAGGTCAAATTTAGTTACCTCGGGACTAACAACATCGGCGACCTAATGACACAACTACCTAGCATCGTGCAATGTCGTTAGATCGAGGGTTTACTGTATGTGCTAGCAAATTTAAGATTTTTTTTAAATCAATTTTTTTTTGATTGGGTGATACTTAAGAGACCTGAAAAAATAGCATTTGCGGTAAAACGAAAAATAACTCGAATTTCGGCCTTTTATTTTGAATAATGCGAATTTCAGTCTTTTGTGTTGAATAACCCGAATTTTAGCATTTTATTTCGTATCTCGCTATTTTTTCCCCATTTTAATTCAAATAAAGTTATTTTTAACAATTTCACCTGCCTTTATTTTTCACAATAAACCTGTTTGTACATAAAAAACCACTGCCAGGCAGCAACACAGGATGGGGAGGAGGGGGGGGGTGAAGAAAGAGAGATAAAAACAGGAAGCTCCACTGCTGTCAGGCACTCCCAAAAAGCTTCTGCTCAGCTCAGATGACGATACGGCTTTTTGGAACAAGAATTGTGTTCTGACTGAATAACTGCGGTCATATGCTGTTTCTTCACTAAGAATAATTGCCGCCGGCTGTTTATACCCCGAGTCTCACACACACCACGCATACAGAAGAAATGCCTCTGGGAGATAAGATAGCGCTCTCTCTTTCCTTCTCACACGCACCCACACAACTACTCCTGCTTATCTCTGCTTAGCTTGCTACAGCTCATATTTTACTCAGTAGACCTTCAGCTTTTTGAGATAATCAGCAAGGCCGGCGGAAGGAAGCATTGGCATTACCGTCTTTTGTGTCTGTGCATTTGCTGTTCTGATTCACCTTCATGCTCACACAATCGTCCATACGTGTTTTTATCTTTTAACACACTAAACGTCCCATTGTGAGGCGGTCCACCCACCACTTAGGCCTTTATTATTTCATGTCTTGATTTGATTATATTCATTTCCTTATTTTTGATTTATATAATTTGCTATTATCTATTTAATTACTTTGAGGTATTGTTAGGCATTTTATCGGTATCAGTTTGGAATTGTTGAATTTTATATGTATTTAATTTGGTTTGTTTAGGCTGAGGCAACTTTGTGTTTTAATTTAAATTTAATATAATTTGCAGTTTTAACTGTTATTGTATTGTAACTCAGGGCTGGGTGTTATGTTGGCTAGTGTAGTTCGATGGCACAGGTGTGCCTACCCAGTTCCTGGAATCGCTATATTTTGATTTTTAACAGTTTTTCTAATACTTTTACTTTTCACAAAGTGCACGTGCACCGCCGCTCGTTGAGTGTGCGAGAGAGATGGTAATATGTTTGCGCGGGCTGGCTTGAGCCAATAAAATGACACGTAGTTCAAATTTATATTTTCACTTTTGAAGTTGTTTAAAACTATAAAAGTTTGTAATTTATTATTATATTTAATTTAGTATTAATTTTCCCTTACGTTTTGTACAGTGGTGCGCAGGGTGGCTGCAGGGAGAGAGCAAGCTTCGCGGGGTCGCCATTATTTACTAGTTGCCTAGTGGCGGAGCAAGATGGTTGTGTATGTGTAGTACTGGTTGTTCGGGATGCGGACGAAGGTGGTCATGTTGAGCGGTGCTTGGCCTGTGTGGGAGAGAGGTGGCGGAGCAGCGACACATATACGTAGTTAATCTTTCTGTACTGGTAGTCACAGAGTGGAGGGCTCGCACGTTTGTGAGAATATTATGATTAAGATGTCGTGGCGTGTTTTGATCTTTGAAATTTTGTTTTAAAGTTTCGGGGTTGAGCTGTTATCTCCCGGGAGCGTCAGGTTTGAACAATGATGAAGACTATTATGATTGAAATCTAAAACTTTCAGTGTGTAAAGTTGGTCTTTTTTAAAAAAAGTTATTGATAAAAACAGTCACGCCAACAGGTTTTTAACTTTATGTAGACTACAGCAAAACCACTTTACGATCACAACTGGCCACGTGAGAGGTTAAGTCAACAATAATGTAGCTTCATTCAGTTAGCGCCTGACGCATTACATTTTTGGTGCCATGACCAGGATACGTGGTTGACTGCAAAGTAACTTCATCTTCATTCAAGCTTTAGTGCCCGACGCGCTACATTTTATGGTGCTGTGACCAGGATGTAAGCATCTTCATCTAGCTTCATCTTCAGTTAGCGCCGACGCGCTACACCATAAATTTGAGCGAGAAGCAATAAATAGTTCCATTGTTAAAGTATTATAAACACCGTCAAGAAGAGCGTGGGAACAAGAGTAAGTCACCTTTTTTTCTTGTCTTGGGAACGAGTCTGGACAGCTGAAGGAGAAGAAAGAAAATAAAAATTAAAAAAAAAAATCACGGGTGGTGGGCCGTGTGTGAAAACTAGCATGTGTCACTGCTTTTCAACTAACTATCTAGATTTGGTAGCGCTCACGTAGGTCAGACATGTTTTCTGTTGGCACACTGCCAGACTAAAATTACAAACTTGTAACCTTGCTCAAAGTCAATGAGTACACATGCGCACACTTCTGTTACTACTAATTGGCTTCGAACTTAACTTTGTGTCGCTGCTAAATACACTAGCATTACCTGTCCAATAGACATGTGAACAATTACATTCACCTGTCCAATGCTGATTTTCATATGTCTCGGGCATGCGTACAAATTATTCCACGCGTGCCACAGTATGACAGGGACACACAAAATTATCATCTGAGTATGCATGCTAAAATAAATAAATAAATAAATAAATTGCTACACTCATCAAACCGATTACATTGGTCTGCAGCGGCCGGCAGTGTAATCACGTTGACTGCCCGTGCGTTTACTCTTGCCGCACGCCCGCACGGGCGAGACACCGCTGAGCTAGAGGCGGAGTTTATGGCCCGTTTTGACTCAGCGAATAGTTGCACCCATACTTGTTGGGTACCACTGTAACCAGCGCATACTTACCTGTTAAAATTGTTTTTTATCAGTGAGTATTTACTTGATATTTTTGATTTACCAAGGAGTTGTTCTTTTTGTTCATAACTGTATTTGTTGTTTTGTCTTGACTTTTTGTGTATATGTTACGTATTTATACCTCTGTCCTATTTGTATACAGTATTAATTTTGCTTGGTTAAGCATTTAATAACTTCAAACTACAGCGTCTGTAGCACAAAGCTTGGCTAAGTCAATGTGTAGAGGACTAAAAATTTCCAATTACCTGGTCACATTACTTTGTGTTAGCACTTACTAAGTCAAATTTTGCTGCCAGTAGGTGCCTAAACAATGTCCTACATAAAAATTTGTAAAGTAAATACACACACTAGACCCCCGATTTTACGAACCCTGGATTTAACGAAGGTAGCGATTCCACGAATACAATCATAGGAACCCTCAAAAAATGTCAAAATTCTATGACAAAAAAATTGTAAGGAATTACATTGACAATGAATAAAACATACATTCAGGGTGACTACAGAGTTCCTGCCAAAAAATTCCCTGACGTTTGCCTGACATTTGTATAACTGAAATATTTTACCAAAACAAATTCAATTTTTTTTCTGAAAAATATTTGACCACAAATCAGAACCAAATGTAAATTAAATCTGATTTTAATATGCCTTAAATTAAATTATAACATTACTCACCAAACAATTGGTTGTGAAGACACCAAATTACTCATCACAGGTACAGAATTTGGTGCTGTGATTGTTTTAACAAATAGCCACTTTCACAAAAAAAAGTCAAATTTTAAAACAAAGTTCACACAGTTGCACCTATTCTCACAAATAATATAAGCCTGGTAAAAACTACTACGTCTGCATACTACCACCACAGCAGTAATTTCATATACAGCATACCTATATACATTTAGAAGAAACATTTCAACTCTTCAGACGAAGAATCAAGTTTGTTTTGAACAATCATTCATTGTATGTTATTTTCCCAGTGTAAGCAATGTAAAATTATAATATTTAAATGAAGACAATAAAATGAAAAGGCAGTCGGTACACTATGAACTTCATATTAACCGAAATATTATAATTTTTATGTAGATGAATGAATCAAATTACTGTGTAAAAATGACAAACCGACAATTTATGTTTTAAACAAAAAATTCCCTGCACAACGCCTGCATCCCCTGAAATTTCCCTGACATTTCCAGGTTTTCCCTGATTTCCATACCTGTAGCCACCCTGACATTACATAATTCATGGCATTAAAATATGACTTGTAGAGTTGCAGTTATTACTTGGTAAGTCACAATATTAAAAATAAAACAAAAATAGTGAAAATCCGTAAAAAAAAATGTGGCAGTGACCATTTGAAAACCACGCTATGGCGGCGCCTCCTGTGCCAGCCGGCCGGCTTGTCTCCAACTACGACGTATTAGGATCTATATTGGGGTCGTACTATAGCCGCAAAGTTCTAGCGCATGTGCATTTAACTGTAGTACAGCCTCCTTCAAGGCTGTTTCACGTCTTATATCTCTGCCGCCTCGTGCCGAATGTGTTTACTTTTTTACACGAACCCTATAATTAATAGCATGATATAATTTTTCTTTACTGGGTTAACACCATACGTACTTAAAATAATTAACTTGGCGCATAATTTGCTTAAACAGTGCGTTACTGCGTGTCGTAAAACGTGCATTTCACAAGTGAGCACGATAATTGTAGAGCTACCTATTACCCACGCGTAGAAACGTTTGTCTCCGGGCATGTTGAACTTGAAAAATAATTAGACGTTCGTGTATTACGTAATCCTGGAACTCCTAATTTATATTTACCGCATATACTGGCTGTGACAGTGATTATTTGCAACCACTTATGCATGTAATTCTCGACGATTTTAGGTTAAGAACATCACAAAATGGCATTTTTGGAACATTGAACGTCGGAATATGCTACGGTGCCGCTATCTATCTTCCATCTTGTGAATGTTCACACAGATGTGCTATCTGTCCGTGTTGCACGCTACTTATATCTACGTTCGTCTACAATTCATCAAACGTCGAGGGATTGTTTCAACATTAAGTTATATAAAACTGCGCAATGAATAAATACATCTGCTTTTTCCTTCTTACTTTGGTGAATAATTTACAAGGACATTGTGCTAGTAAGGAATACCTACTTTTTATTTTTCATTAAATCTACGCAACTCGGGCTATTCGCTCGCAAGAAGGCACTTGGCAGCTCGGTTTTCCTAATTTTTTTTTTAGGACAAGGGTCGGTCATATCTATTGTTTAGCAATGTTCTTTTAATCGTAAGACGTCTGCCTATTGATATAAATTTAAATTTCAACTATCACTTGCTTTATTTTTCCGTTAAATGCTACAGAAGTCGGTCTATTCGCTTGAGAGAAGACACTCGGAATCTCGATTTTCTCATTTTTTAGGAAAAGGATTGGTCATATCTACCGCTCAATAGTGTGACGTCTGGCTACTGAAATCAATTTATGTTTACATTATTACATAAATTAATTTCCCGCAAAACACTACAAAAGTCGGGGCCCGACTAGACACTTTGCAGAAAAAATGCACTTTTAAAATTTTCTGTTAAGGTCGGTGAGGGCGGGGGTTCAAAATAAGCCGCTATCGAATTTACGAAGGTAGCGATTTTACAAATGCGATGAGAGGAACCGTGAATATACGTAAAATCGGGGGTCTAGTATATATGTAAATTTTATTTGATTTATTTTCAGTATTTTTGTATTTTAATAGGAAAATACATAGGACTACATTAGATAATTAGTTGCCAACCACACAAGGAGTAAGGCAACAATACCAAACATTGTTATATTGAATTGTATGCATTAACGTCTAATAGTGATTTTTTACCCAGGGTTAATTTTTAGTGTTCACTCTATTCTGATTCAGTCTATAATATTATTGGAAAAAATGACATGAAAATAATAAAAACACACGTAAATTTGGCTTATTTACTTAAAATCATATTTCACTACAGCTAAAGAAAATGTTTACAACAACACAATGGAATCTGATTAAATAAAAAATATTGTTTTATAATTTACAGACTGTACAAACGAGGATAGAATGAGAAACATTCATCAGGTAAAGACATGAAAGCTATTTTGAGCTTATCAATTCTTCCCATATTTTTCAATAGTGAGTTACTTCTAAAAACTGGTATTTTAAAGGACATTAATTAATACTAAAAATCACCAAATATTAGATCTCTATTCCTGTTATCAAATATGTAATCATCCCTGAAACCAGTATTGATTTTTATTCCAGAATGTTGAAAGAAATGATGTATTCACCTTTCAGAAGTTATAAAATCATACCTAAACAAATACAAATTTTGTTTGGGGGGAAAAAAAAATAGAAGTTAGGGTTTTAAAAACTTATATGTAAACACAAAACAGCTTCCACCTCTCCACCCTACACACAGCGGTAAGTGTTACCACCCACAGCCACTCCTGAAATGGAAAATGGAAACAAGTGCACACAAAGCATCCAATAATTCAATTCCAGATGGATGCTCTACCCTATAGTGATAGTGAACACAAACAATTACAAACATCACATTAATATTCACATATTTCTAAGTTTAGGGTACATGTTTTATTTAAAACATAATTTTACCTTTACCACTCACAAATCAGATGCAATCATCCTCATCCTGGAACACTTGGATGCACTACACCAATTTAAACATGATATAAGGCATTGCATTGCACGTAAAGTGAAGTTAACATACTGATGGTAGTATAAACTATGTTAATTCTAGGCATAGTGACCTACCACATATATGAAGTGTAATTATCACCAACAGTCTAGAAAAACAAACTTTTTTATACAAAGTATGCCATTTTAGTTTGGACAGCATTTAATTACACGTAAATAATTTACAGAATTCATTTGCACACATTCACTTACCAAATAATAACAGCTATTGACTTCATTTTAATAATAATAACATTTACATTATGTTAATTGCTGCCCTACCTGCAAGCTGCATGCATCTCTATACTGTGTTAACATTCAGTTTCAACTCTGCAAGGCTATGAATTAGTATTTAAAGTTTATTTTTTGGAGTCCTCAAATTGTCTCCTGTCAACAAATAACACTTAGGCATTATACATCAAGCCAACCATAAAAAACATTCTGGTAACAAAATAAACTTCATGTACTTTTTTATTCCAGTGGAACAAAATCTTGAGGTCACGTTGCAACTTGATACTGACATGTCAATTTCCACTCATCTTGAGAATAAACAGTTCCTGAAAATTCCTTTTGTTCTCTTCGATTTTATTCTACAACACAATACAATTGTAGTATAATGCGTATAATTTTACTCAAACCATATTATTTATGCATTAACTGAAGTGTCTTAAAATGTGTGTTTTAGCATAAAACTGTCTATAACAGGTAAGCAGTTGAAAAATATTTAAATAAATTATTGTTTATTATGGGCTGACCAACTGCCAAGAGAAACTGACCCCACAAACATAACACACAATCCAATATAATTCATTCATACTCGTACACTGCACCCAAAAATCGAAACTATGCTTGTTATAATTTTAAACAGCGCTTCTCCAATTTACAACATATTTATGTACAAACGCTTGTCATAGCCACCAAATTTCAAAAACGAAAACAAAAATTTTTGGGAAATTACGAAGGGAGGGTGAGCTATTACCAGATCGCACCGCATGGTTAACTAGTCAAAATATTCATTATAATTTTCGACTGTCATCTTCCTCCTTTGGATCAGAACAAATACAAGCTGTACAGGACAAAGAGGAGACAAACAAAAACCAACAGCAACAAAGAGAGAAAAAAAGTGTGGAAGAAGGAAATGAGGGCAAGAAAGGAAAGCAGGAGAGACGCAGACAGATGGGAACACACGTGCCAGTATTCAGAGAACAAACTTCCCAAGGATCATACCAATCACTACCATCAAGACTGCCATAACTACGTATATCATTGGGAGCGGCTGCTGCGAGGCCACCGGCCCAGTGGAGCGGCTGGGCATGGTCGAAGAGGAGCCCATGGTGGCGCTCACGTGGCGAAGTCTGATCAGTTCCTCCTGCCAACATAATCCCACAGGTTAGCCAACCAATTTTCATTCCATGTGAATGGATGAATACAAGTTTGTACATGCACCCTACTGCTTATACCACGACACTGTCTGAAAATGATGCACAAAAACAGTTGTTTTTCTAATTACATTATATTAAAACTAAGGCAGTTGATTACTTGGCACTAGGGCTATTCAATATCATAAATTGTGATATTGATATTAAATTCAACTGCATACTCAGTATTTTCCTCAGTAATTTCAATACAGTAGAACCCCCTTATAGTGTTCCCACTTATAACGTTTTCCTGGTTATAATGCTACCTTCATTTGGTCCCTAAAACTGATTTGCAATAGAAAATTACTCTGTTATAATGTTTTCCCTTTTATAATGTAAATATTTTTTCGGTCCCTTGAGAAACATTATAACAGGGTTCTACTGTATATTGATAATATCTTAACTTTTCAGTTTTAATATGTCGATAACATACATTTTTTAATATCTTTTTTAAATTAACTTCTCATTTTTATATACAGATTTTTCAATGGCATCTATAAAAATCCAAATTTTTTTTATTTTAATAAATTCTATAATTAACCTTAAGTTATACAAGGAATGTAACTTACTCAAAATTACACTATGCATATGGCTCGACAGAACTAACTTAAATGTGGTTTCGTATTTTTATAAGATAGGCAATGAACCCACGGATACTGGCGTACGTGACTAGACACAGTGTATAGGCAGTTATAAAAACTCACGACGTTAGTTTGGAGGAAAGTGAAACTTCAGCTAAAATTTCTAGTGAAATATACTTGCGTCTAAAAAGTGAACCAAGCTTATTGCTGGGATGCATTCAATCACAACCTGGCTAACCTCTGATGATTGATCGAGAATACCTACTTTGCATCTGTCAAGTAGATGATGTGGCAGTTATGGAATTGTTGAATCTGGCAATGCTGTCGTGTTAGTCTACCAAGCAGCTGGCCACCATCAACACAACTGTTCGGGGCTCACGTTTTTCTGAGTGTGCTTGCGTTTTCTTTGTGAACACTTTCATTTATTAACTTTGTGAGATTAAAAACATTTTATGAAATTAAGGTAATGGATTATTGGATTGCGATTACTGTGTGAAACTGTCCGTCCCAATGTTAAAAGTGCCACAGAGCTGTTCATGTATTTGTATGTTATGCAAGTGCCGTACAAGTGTTGTCTAAAAAGGAATGCTAATCTCGGCAGTTAGGCCTAATTATTTTGGTCTTAATCGTAATGTATTTTTGAATGTGAATTATATTAGTGCGTCCATATGAGTGTGATGTTTTTATGTTACGTGCATTTTTTTGCGCATGTTATTTTCGTCTCTTTGGTAACATGCCATTTTCTAGAGAATGAGAACAAAACGTATGACCTTACACTAACTAAACAAGCTGATTAATTTTAATGTTAATTGAATGAAATTGTAAGTAATTATTAGTACTGTATATTTACTTTATCAGTGACCAACAAAAGTGATTTATTTAAGCGATGAATCAAGGTTAGCCATTAAGTAGAGCACGTGTCTAGGAATTACAAACTGACCAGTCTGTCAGTTTTTTATTTTACACATTTCGAAACTGTTCTTGCAATTGAAATGTAACTGTTACAAAAAACATTTTACGTCAGTTTATTATCGTTATAATAGATTGTAACATTCCTTCAAGGTTATCAGTAAAATAAATATGCCTATCCCAATGAAAATATTTTATCTAAACAAATAAATGAGAAGATTGAGAGAATCAAAACTTATAGAAAAGCAATTTTTCCTCGATTATCTATTCTTTCGATACCAGCAAGAATCTGTGAAATCGAAGGATCGAAAATCCCATCCCTAAATAGTACCAAACTTGTAGGAATGGATATGCACTCAAATTTAAGAATCACATTTCTAAAGACAAGCAAATACTGTAAGTTTTTCATTTTTAATGCATTGCGTAAGTAACACCCCACTTAATGCGTTCCAGACGACGAATATACACATTCACATAAACATTCACAATGCAGTAACCGCACAGATGGCATAAAATTATATCAATAAACACCAGTGTGCCAGTTTGTTTTCCCTTCATTAATTTTTGTTGATTTTTCTAAGCCAAGAAAAGCCACCATCTAAGACTGGAAACATTTGCGAGTTTATTATTATAGAATAAAGACTTTAAAATCCCATGTATACTCAAACGACGTCACTAGTTTGACAAATGGCTGTTAATTAAGAGAATCTATTCCAGAATAGATTTCCCAGAATTTGAACTCTTTGCTACAAGTTTATCACAGACATAATTTGTGAAGGGCATCAAGTTAAACCGATTGAGGCCAAACATGGATAAAACAGAAATCTGAAGTTTCAAATGTAGTCTGCAAGTATTCCAACACTCCATGCACCATTTCCGTTATCATCTGTAACTGCGGGATTCAGTACTTCATTAATTAAAGATGGGATGGCGGTGGCCAAACTGTCACACCATTCGCCTCCCACCACCAAGACTATCCGGGTTCAACTCCCGGCACAGTCGAATCCCAGATTCCAGATTCCTGCATGTAGAACCACACACTATACAACATCATGAGTTTAATTGACTTTACGTAATTTTACTTCAAAATTAATGACAAATATGATGATCGTGATCTGGTTTTGTTGATTACCAGAATTTGATAACCCTTGCAATGCTATAGAAGGTTTTACAATTACAGGAATAAAAAAAAGCCTACATTACAAGTAAACTTACCTGGATTAATATCCAAAACACCAAAAACTTGAAATTTTGGCTACCCTACTCTACTCTAGTGAATTTTCATTAATGCCTTATAGGTGTCCCATGGCTACTACACATGCATGCTGAGTAGTGATAAAATTAAACTTTATATTATTCACGGAGAAAAAATGTAAAACTAAAAACTGATAACCATGTTTGCAACACTTGAAAAATCGTAACTACACGAGATACGTTAATTCATATTGTGAATAGATTTTGGTCTTCACGTAATGTTTAGGTCTTTAGCGCCCCAACTTGTGTATGGCATACACCCTGAATTTAATCTGTCTTCAGGTATTTATGCTTTCAATTTTAAATCTCAAACCAAATATTGTCCATACCGTATAAGACTTCCATTATTTGACAGATCATAAAAAAGTAGGGCAATGTAAACAAAACATTATGTATCCTTCCACCACCATATGCTTTCCAGCTGACAATCAAAACATGTCAACAGGTAAAGGTATATTATGATTGCAATAACATTTAAAGTGTGTTGTGATTTTCTTGAGATTATTTTTTAGATCTCAGACAAATAATTTATTTTCAATACTAGAAGCACATTAATCTTATTGGGGTTAGGTGGGCAATGTTAATGGCATTATTTCAAATTACAGCAATGGATAGCCTACTCTACAGATATTAAGTTAATAAAATTATTTAAAATTTAACTTTTTCTTGTATATTTTTCTAAATTTGATCAAAATTGTTAACATTTAATGGCATTACCAGAAATAAACAAACATGTATAGGCAACTTATGTTTTCTACCCGACATCTAAAAAGACTAAATAATAGTAGCTTATTTGGTTACTGCAAACTGAAGTTGCAAGAGCTTATTACAGTGCAAGCAAACATATTTAAACTTTAATAATAATTAAAATAGGCTAATTCATGCAATAATCATTACAATTATTTTTTGTGTTGCCTTCAATTTGGTTCTGTACTAACAGACCATAAAGCCGTATCGGCCTAGTTTAAGTTTCTAGTTGTAGACTATTAAACAAACTTACCTTTTGTGGTTGGCCTACCTTTGAAATATCAGTGTTAGCCTATTGTAGTCATGTGACTATTGTAGGCTATATAGCAAAAATTTGTGCTCTCACAACCTAAACGGAAATAATAAATCAATAAAAAGCGTAAGTAATAAACAAACATGGGTAGGCCTAATTGCCCAGATCAGGTTTAAATATTTTGTTGATTAATTAACACGTCGTCAAACCAGTACACTTTAATGACCGGGAAATATATAGACGTACGTCTTCTGGCCGTTTCTTTCGGTAATATGTAGGCCTAAATTTTTGCAGCTGACGGTAAGCACAAAATCTCACGTGGACTTTATATTAACCACTTACTTGCTTAAAACAAAAAACACTGACATTTTCTTACAAAAAGAATTTATTGAGCCGGCGCCTAGAAAAAGCATATTTACGTAGAAGACTACAACAAGAACCGTAAGTGTTTACCCACAAATTCTGTTAAAATAAAAGTTAGGAAATATTTTTAAAATTTTATGTAGCACTTTTGTCTGGACGGATTACGTACTTCTTATTTAGCGAATGTTTTTGTAGACATGCCAGCTGAAGTTCCTGTCTTCCGAATCACGTCTTAATATCCCGTTGTCGTTAGCGATTACAAGCCGCGTATTTTAATCCCTGAATTGCAATATATTACAATTACATACATGCACAAAAT
>PNEQ01001139.1:0-22268 GCA_003012365.1 Medauroidea extradentata | reverse complement strand
ATAAACAAAACTAGTTGAGATTTATATCAAACTTTGTGAAACTATTTATATTTGTAACCGTGCTTACTGGTTGTTTAAAGATGCAAGTGTACATTTTGAATTATAAAAGAATGATGGATTTTCAAAGAATTAAGTGAACAGGAAATTGTTCAAAGTATAACTTGACAAATATTGTTTTTGCATATTTACGTCTTGATAACGCCTACTTTAAAAACAAATAAACTTTTTAAAAATATTATAGGCCTATATGTTATTATGTGTACAGTTTGTAAGACATAGGGACTGATATAATTTGGCACAAAAATTGCCGCGTGCAGTTTACGCAAAAATGTGACATTCTGGAAAAGTTTTACTGACGGTCATTTTGAAAAGTTGGCAGGTATGCAACCTACCTTACAGCCTTGCCACAAGCGCAAAACACATATGCTCCACTAAGAATGACCTAAACAATGTGACCAGATAGCTAGAGCTTTCATAAACAGAGGTTATCCCAAACCAATTGTTCACAAACAGATCCAACGCGCTGTCACTAACACAGACACACAAACCAAAACCACCAATTCTGACATCCCCCTGGTTGTTCCTTACCATAAAGGTTTAAATAAACTCAAGACCATACTGAACTCTGAACACAAAATCCTGGCTGCTTCACCACAAACACAAGACTTGTTTTCAAGGCCCTCCAGTTTGGTTTTCAAACGACCACCCAACCTCCAGCAAAAGAGTTAACCCCAGAGGCTCCCACCCCTGTAACAGTTCTCGCTATGGTTCTTGTACCATTCCAGGGTGGCTAGCAAATCCTGTAAAAAAAATTCCCTGACTTTTCCAGGTCAGCTGCTCTTATTTCCCTGACCAACAAAATGTCAATAAAATTAATCACGTTGTATAATCGCGACAAAAAATTTTTTTTTGGGTAAATATTAAGAATCGCTACTTATCGTGTACCAACCAAACTATTGATTTTAGACATATAGTTTACTGTATTTATGGAAACTGTTTTTAGGGATGTTATAAGTAATGCTATGTAAAAAGATGTTTTGTTAGGTTAGGCTAAGTTTGGTTCTTAGGTCAGGTAACAAATTTTTTATGTAGGACTACTTCTAATGTATTTCCTTACGTAAAATGTTTGGTAGGTTGCCTAATTTAGGTTAGGAAACCAAATTTAATGTTTGTAACATAATTTAACTTAAACACAACTTAAACCAACTTCACCTAACAAAAAATTATGTAGGACTACTTATGTCTGTAGAAACATTTTTCACAATAAACTATACAGTATGTCTAAAATCAATAGTTTGGCCAGTAAACGATAAGTAGTGATACTTAATATTTATATTTTTTTTGAAGCTGAACACTAGTAATCAAAATAACTTCACCTTGCAGAAATTATATAACTTCATTATTTACAAAGCAACAATGTCCTATGAATATTCAAATACAATAATTTTTACTTATGTCAATTCATTTTCCACTTTTAAAATGCTGTTGTGATGGAGAGAAAAGCTCTTGATATCAGAGTTAAAAGCATTTAATAAGTTGTCTAAAAACAGATGTGTAATACCTGGTCACTACACCATCACTCTTTGAATCTAAAAACATAGCCTACTGTAATGTGTACTTGATGTTTTTGAGAAACTTTGTTTTATGATTCGTCAAAACAAATTACAACTTTCTTCCCCTCTAGCAATTAACTCATTTCATCCATGAAATACGACGCAAGACCAATTGTGATGTAAAAACCATCTCATCTCGCTGTAACTGAAGTTTCTTTATTGCGACACTAATCTGGAAACATTGTTGTTTCGCATTGTATAGATTTGAAAAAAAAAAGCATCTAGGCCTACCTTCACAGTTGAAACTCCCAGCCTACTTAGGGTTTTCTGCCTTCAACGTGGCTCATAACGGAATGCCGGCCAATGTTGCTTAAAGAAAAAATAACATTGCACGAATTGCACCTTGCAGAGTTATCACCAGGATCTTCGCGATTCATTCAATAGTAGTAAGATCGGTTAACCAATACAGTCTCTTTATTCCTGTTATGACTGATTTCCCTAAATGAATTACGTTGTGGAAATAACACGCATTTCCAGATATTTTTAATGCACTTACTCATTTTTATAAACACACACGAGATCACGTTATGCTGTAACTTTTTAACACACCTTTGTCACTGCACGAGCCAAAAAGTCCAGGCGTGTTCCGCCATTATGCGGTACGGTAGATAAAATACAATTTAAATGTAAACTCACGGACATCAGACATGATGAGAAGATATTAATACTCGCACGAAGCATAGAAAAAAATTATTCGCGCCACGCCAAGTAAACAATAAACAACCGACGAGTACGAACGTATCAGCATGCAGAATGTTAAGAACAAAAGCAACTGAGAATCCGATGTTGCCAAGTCCACGCCTTCAATTTCTACTACGAACTCTTGGGGAAAAAGACCACAACTGTTTGAAACCCACGTTATTTACTAAAACTTCATTAAAATTTACGACATTTGGCAAACGGTATGCAATAAACACTACGAGAGTAATTTTTTACCACTGTGGAAACTTGAAAACATCACAACACATCGTCAGGGAAACCATTGGTCTGGCAACACTGGCTGGAACTGAAAATTCTGGTACAAAACGCCTAAAAAATCGTGTTTGAGATGAAAAACTGGTACTACGCGTCAAATCCACTGTTCCACACAACTACAATATCGGTACGAAAAAATATTATGGAACTGTAAAATTGGTATACGTACCAAGAAAATGGCATGTTGTGTTCGCGGAAATGTTCGTTTACCAAATTTTGAAATTCCAGGTTTTTTTAGAGAATTCCTTGACTTCTTCAGACGTCCTAAAATCCCTGACTTTACCTGGTTTTCCCGGTCGCTTGCCACCCTGCATTCATCAGCCATCTACCCACTTCAACAGTAGACTGACAAACCACACATATCCCATCCAAGGTAGCTACAACTGTGCTACAACAAACCTGATATATCAGCTCCAATGTATCTGTGATGCAGAGTACATAGACCTAACCACCAACACACTAAGACTGAGAATGAATGGCCACAGAGCTAACACAAAGCAATCCCTAGCTGGACGCAACATCTGCCCACAAGAAAAGCCAGTTACAACACATGCAGTTTCCCACAGCAAAGACTTTGATTCCTGCTACAGCACCAGAATTGTGAAATCCTTGCCATCTTCTTGCAATAGTTCAGAGCTCCGACGCTGGGAACTGGCCCACCAATATATCACAAAATCAAGACAACCTCCAGGCCTCATTCACTTTTCCTCCCCCCTATTCATTGCAAGCCATCACAATCAGACCTACATTACTGCTCCATGTTTGAAATTCCCGCCGTGCTTAGTTCGCTTTCCAGCCACTATGCTTACAGGTAACAGAGCACATACTGCTGCTGGATTGCAGTGTGCCATGTCTCGCCGACCGAGGAAGCTAGTTTAATACAAGAACTGTATCATATCATCCCATTAAGAGTGAAACAGCCATTTAATACAAAACACATATTCTTCACAATGTTACCTCACCTTTAGTTGAAGATTCTCCTGCAGCAATTGGCTCTCTTCTTCCCTCAGATGTTTTACTTCCTCTGCAGCTTTCATCAGCTCTCCTTCTACACCACTTGGCTGTGAAGATAAATGATACGTAAACCTTATATAGAAATAGGTACGCACATGGACAAACACAACACGTGAAAAAAATATATTTTAAGTTTTAGGAGGAATTGCTAACAAGACTGTCTGCAAAATCAGTGTTTGAGCTTTTTTACATGTATTTCCATAAATAACTGTTTGGTAAATACAGTATGTTTTTTTTTCCAAGAAAGGTAAAAAACTGATTTACAGTATTGTCTAAAGACACCACATTTTGACTTTAGTTCTATGGTATGATATCAAAAATGAAACATTTATTTAAAATAGCTACAAATAGCAGTTTTAATATTCAGTGCTCAGTCTCCAGCTAAACAAAAAAAGTACAGCCTAGTACGTAGTTAAATCCTTTGGCTTTTGACACATGAACTATCAGAATGTTACAGATTTAATTAGTGTAATATTAGACTACAGTGAGTGAAATTGGGACCTGGAAGCATCCTGGCTCTAAAGACAACGTCTGATCACTCACCACTTCCCTCAACGCCTCTACACACTCAACTACCATCTTTTCCCTATGCAATAAAATTTATGAAGTACATTTTTAAGGGGTATAAAAACACCGCAATTTTTGCCAAGTTTCTATCAAATTAAAAAAAAAAAGTCAAGTTATTCAAACCTATTCCTTTAAACATTAAATAAGATTTTGAATATCTGTCAGCAATGCCACTTTAATTACAATAATTTCATACTAAATCACACTGGTATTAAAATATAAACTACTTGAAAAATAATGTTTTAAACTTTCTGCAAATAACATTAATCCCAAAGAATATATACAGTAAAGACATTCACGTTTACGAAAGCCCAATTAAACTCACAGTCCATATACAGTAAAACCCTGTTAAGAAATTTGGGGTAGGATAGAAGCAAATAATGCTTATTAACAAGGAAACTTCTACAGGGTTGCTATAGAATTTCTAGATCAAATTTCCTTGACTTTTCCAGGCTTTCCATACAAAAATTATGAATTTCCAGTCTTTTTTGTGGAATTAAAAATCATGATAATTTAACTTAAAGTGTTCAAATAAGTTAAATTTGCATGACTGTTTTAAAAAACTTTTTATAAATGTACCTACTAAAGTTACTTGTGTTCGACAAGGTTACTAAAATCCAGAGAACTATAATACGTTATAACTGGAACTATTTTTGAAAGTAAATTGCTAAGATTTCATTTCCATAAAGTGAATAGTTGTGCAATTGTCCAAAAGTCAGTCGCGAAGCCTGCCGCCATGAAGAAGTGACTCCAGTCCAGAAGTCAAGCTAGTCAACTAGACAACGACCGCAAAAGCCTGCAAACTCATACTGCTAAGCCTACAGTTTGTTCTACATCTTTGAATTTCCCTGGCTTTTCCAGGTTTTCTCTGTTTTCCAGACCTGTAGCAACCCTGTTCTAAGGGGTCAAAGTATACATGTGCTCATAGGGTGCAAAATTATTTACTTACTATGCAGAAAATTTCTTAAATGGGAAACTTCTTACGAGGGTTTTTTCTGTAGTGGCTGTGATAAGTGCTGTTGCGCCTATATTTTATGGTTATTGGTTAACATATGTACTAAAATACTGAGTTTAGAAATGCAGACCAGTACAATAAGTGCACAATTGATTCATGTTGTACACTGAAATGTAGAATGTGCAACCTTAGCCTTTTAGAAACAATGTGAAAAGCTATTTCGCTAAGAGACTGTGCACTAATCATGTGAAATCTTTAAGACATGTTCTCTCTCTCTCTCTCTCTGTGTCTGTGTCTATCTGTGTGTGTATGTCTGTGTCTGTGTGTATGTCTGTGTGTGTGTCTGTGTGTGTGTCTATGTGTGTGTCTATGTGTGTATGTGTGTGTCTATGTGTGTGTCTATGTGTGTGTCTGTGTGTGTGTCTATGTGTGTCTGTGTCTGTTATTGTGTGTGTATGTGTGTGTCTGTTATTGTGTGTGTATGTGTGTGTATGTGTGTCTATATATATATAGACACACACACACACATATAAAAAGTTTTGATACATTTTTTACTAAACAATATGTTGCATTTTAAAATTCTCTTTATATTCATTCTTGAAAGTATTTTTTAGTTAAAATAAGTAGCACAAATAAAATGAGAAGGAAATTTTCCAATTATAAAGGAATGCTCCGAGTTATAAATATAGTTCCTTTGTACAGAAATACAATATGTGCGCTGAATAAAGTATTTATAAGGGTGCCATGTGACAAAACAAGGCTTGAATGCATGGTTGAAAGTTACAAGAACAGATCTCAAACAGTCTATTAGCGACTAAACTACAATTCATGTTTGTGATGATCATTTCTATGGAAATAAATATATGGTGTACAATATGACAAGGTTAGCACAGTTATTAAATTATCAGTTTATGTGACATGCAGAAAAAGGGCCTACTTTTTATCTTTACCTGCCAGTTGGTTTAGTACAGTATACAACTAATAAACATAGTTCAATAAATAAAAAAATGCATAGCTGTCAGATATTCAGAGGTTTTGTTTTCACTAGTTCACTCTAAGTTAAGAAAATTCCTTCCTAAAGCGTTAAGATACTACCTGTAAATATAAGAGGAGGGATTTTGATAGAGGGCAATTTATGTAATTAATACTTTTTTTGTACAATGCTTAATGGACTAAAATAATTTTTAAGTTCAGAATTATGGTTACAGGTACCCCATTATTGCTTGGATAAACGCTTGAATTTTTTAAAATAAATAACATGATCATTTATTTTATTTCATATTCAAGTTAAGCCCTACTAAGGTACACTTGCACTATAAAAATTTTCACTGCAGTAAAATTTTACTTCTTGTACTACAAACATTTTCATTGCACCGTTATCACTTAACCGTTGCTTTGTTATGACTTCACAGCATTTAACAACTTATACTGTCCCACAAAATAAGCTCAATTTTCAAGAATTGTAAAGATAAAAATATTTACAGTGTATTGTAACAACCACGCCCACATTTCAGTAAATTTGCATGTTACATGACAGTGCAACGATCCTCTGAAGGGAGTTGAATCAGTAATGACGGATAATTCGACACATGCATTAAAATTTTGATCAAAAGATATTTTTACATTTATACATATTATAATTTGATAAGCGTATGCTAGCTACTCCATGAACAATAATATTACAAAATTAAATGGCTTATGCTGCCACAAGTATGTAATTCCAACTTCCTAGCCAACTACTACACATTTGTACTGCATTGCCATAGGCTGGCAGGCTCTCTCAGGGTACTCCTGTATTCTATCACTTCATTTATAGGACTTCCTTCAAAGTCTTCTTTCAGAATTCAGCAGACGCCTGTTGGAATACAGTAAGAAGTCTGCTGTCTGGATGCAACGCCCTGCCCCATATGCTAGCTATCTAAGTAAATACATATTTCCCAACACAGCCAACTAGAAGAGAAAAAGAGAGAGAGAGAGAGAAAAGCCTTGAAAAGAAAGCAAATTAGTGACAACATTTACTGCAGTGATGCCATGGAAACACATTAGCGAGTACTACTGACCTTAGGAGACGTCTTAAAATCGCCAATCCTCTTAACCTTGTCATCATGGATAGCAGGCGAGGCTTCCACGTTGTTCTCTTGTGGTGCTGTGGAGGCAGGGTCCACTGGCATTTCAAATACACATTTCAGCTTCGAGTCCATAAGGTTCTCTGGGTTTACATCCTTCCACTGCAAAAACAAGGAAGTACATCACAGCAGAAACACACAGATGGATGTCCTCATGAACGTAGAGTACTTTATTGGTAAGAAGTCGTTACTGCCTATGTGTACCTGGAAAAATATACGAACTGGACAAGATCATATCGTTGGTATATTGCCAAAAGAGCCAATATCACATTGCTGAAAATGTAATATTGGTCCTTCTGGCAATATACCAGCTATATAGTTTCTTATGTATGTCTTATTATCCCTGTCCCACCCCTCTAGCAGGGATAGTATACCTAAAACTATAATTCATGGCACTTTAACCTTTCCAAAAGATGGAAGATAATTCCACAGATTCAGCTTGAATATTTTGTACATAGAGTACACACAAATGGACAATAATGTGTAATGTGCAGTAGTTAACAGAATAGAAATAGGTAGTTAGGATGAAAACCAATCAAGCATTCAGTTTGTGGTGGAAAATTATAACGAATAATCAGGAAAATGGCATCTAAACATCTAACATGTTATGCTGTATCATCTACTGCAAACGTAATGGAAAAATTAGACTAAAAATTAAGAAGCAAGCTGATTTAAGCAGCAATGATTCACATAAGAACTAAAAGATAGCAAATATGTAAAACTATCTCAACAGAATGTCAATGTTCGCAAACAAGTGGAACGGGGAGCAGGAATGTAGCCTGAACATGCTAGTAGCTCAAGAAAACAGCTTACCACCAAAGTCATATGATACCAAGTAGAAGAAAATGCAAGTTTCAAAAGCCTTTGTATGAAGCCCAGTTGCCTTGTGAATAAACGCATTACCATCTGTATAGAGTATTCATTATTGTAATATGAAACAATATAAACTGGATGGAGTTATACAGAAGGGAACCAACCCACAAATTACTGGAGCCCAGATATTCAAGGTAAAAATTTACTATGTGTACCAAACATTCTAAAACCCACTTTTCCTTGCCTCGTTCTTCATCTACAAATATATTTACAATTAAATTATATAATTGCAATAAAATTCAAAATGTGTTGTGATATTTTTGGTTGATTTTAATGGACACATTTTGACAGCCAGCTCGAAATCACATTGTGGTTGAAGGTATATTACGTTTGTCTGCATAGTCCTAATTTCAGCTGTCAAAAAACTAAATTCTAGTACAGTATGGACTGTAAGTTTGTTTTAATTTACACTATAGAAAACATATACCTCAAAGTATACAAGTTTTACACTCAAAGTATAATATTGTACAGTGTACCGTACCACCCACGATGATGGATTGGCCTATGTAACAAAAATGCCTCTCAAAACTGATTAGCAAATAATTTGTGCCATTGTTAGTCAGAATCAATAATATTTAAAAACAATTCTGAACTACTTTCTAAACAATTATAGTTTGCAGAACTCATATCAGAACAACAGGAAATGATGGCAACAAGATTTAATTTGGCTTTGACAAAGTATTAAATACATTTTTTTTTCTTCAGTCTTTATGAATTTACTTTATGAATTTACACTTTTACAACTTTATCTAAACAATGATTTAATTATACAACAATGTTAAATTTTTGTTCAATAAATCCAGAAAAAAAAGTTTCTGTTGGCTTACGCAATTTTATTTTTTAGTGTCAGTAGCACCGTTAGTGACCCAGTAACCAATAAAATTTAAGTTACATTTAAATACAAAAAATCAGGCCTCTTTGCAGCTTTCCTCTTTGTTAAACTTTCCACAATCCTCTAACAAGTGCCTAAAATATGTTGACAGTCAAGGTGTTCTGCATCACTGTAAATATGATGGACTGCATTGTTTCACGCACATTATAAGGACTATGAAATGCTGAAAGTCTTTAAATTTCAAAATTTCTCCACTGACTGTAGTGATTCAGGATAAAGTGAGCACCGAAAAAACCCTGATTAATTAATATTTTCTGCCAGTTTATATCTTACCGCTGCATGTAAACATAAACACAGTCATGTGATTTTATTTACATACTAGCTGTCCCGTTGCGGCTTCGCCCGCGTGTACTATAGAAAAGCGTAACTGACTTTTAATTACGTGTTAATTGATGGTGATACTATATTCTATATTATACTATATTCACTGTTTATCTTTAAAACATCAAATACAAACAGATTTGTCCAGTCCACTTCGCTAAGCGTACTTTAATTGCAGAACTTCTATTTATAATTCATCTTTATTTCTCTATAAAACAGCTGCCAGGCTGCGGCTTCCACCGCAAAACAGCTGCCCGGCATTTAACAGCTAGCATACTCAATAACAGTGTAAAGAGTGCGCGCAATACGCGTAATTCCCATCGCAAAGTCTTGCATGGGGTACGAACCCGTAAACCCCCCCCCTCCCACACCCCAAACTTTATACAATACCTGAGTTGTCAGCAAGTGTTTTCCTCGCTTTTTTTTTTCGCGGTCGCAAATTAGATAAAAACAATCCTTGATACGGATTATATATCATGCTAAAATTTCAGCTCGATCGGTGCAGAACTTTTTGAGTTTTTGAAGCGTACACAAACCAACATAACATTTTTATACATACAGATGTTTGAACAATCTCTACATTTATATTACCCTGCTCCGATAAATGTTGTCTAAAATATCTACTACTTATTAAACGCACAGGTGCTAAATATATGCTATACTCAATAGCAATCTTAAGTTATAAATACCTGTGAGGTAACGGTTTCTGTGCACTGAATAATTGATACAACACGCACTATTGCTGTTACGAATCTCGTAAATGCATGGATAGTATATTTGAACTTTTAACTTAAAAATACAAATAAAAACACACATGATTCACGCAATTCAAGTTCTGTTCATACTGCCATGAACGACGACGCACTTAACAGTAACAATAAATAACACATTTTCTTGATGTGTAAAAAAGAAGAAGAAAATGCTGTTTTTAAATCCATATGCTCAGGCTGGCGATAGTAAAACATAATTTATATATTACCAACGACTTTACATTATGATATTCGTAAACAGTAATTCATAATGCTTTTGAATGTGTATCAGAAAGCCATATTTATTACACAACGGACAAACACACTTGTAGGTATGCCAATAAGATCATAAATAAATATTTTACAATACATTAAATACACATAGGTTGGCAGCATTTCATGTCCTTTCACTAATATTGTATTCACATAGGAAAATACACAGAAACTACAGGCAATGATTTGCTAGCAACCATACAAGCAATAAGGCAATGTTGACTTACATGCAGTAACGGCTAGTGATTTTTTTCTTCAAAGCTTAAATTTTTAGTGCTCACTTTACCTCAAATGACCCGTGTCAAACACTTTATATAGTAGTGGCGGGAAATGTAGTTTGTTTGGCTAAGGTTAATTCTACTACAGGTTGGTAAGAAAATCTGTTCACTTATGGGAAAGTTTGGCACAGGGAAAATTTCCGCCGACATTTTCGCTGCTACTGTTAAGGGACAGAAAAATATGAAACTGTAGTAAAATTAAACTTAAATATACTTGGAAATGACAGAAGTCATTTAACTTAATTTTAAATCGAAAAGAAACCAATTTTCCGTTTTAAATTACCAACTTAAAATTTAGGAAAGCTCTGTGATTGGTCAGTTTACACCCCTCGTTGATACCAGCGCTCAAGCAGCAGAAATTTTCCCCGTGCCAAACTTCTAACACTGATCTTTTCTAAGCTGTAGTAATATTAACCTTAGTTTGGCAGACCTAGGTCGTTTGGAACTAGTTATACAAGTGAATCGTTCTTTGGATGCAGGTTGTTCAAACTACACAGTTCACCATCTGAAAAATTTCGAGTCAAGATAGGGATTTGCTCATTTGTTGTCTTAAAACACACTTGCAAAGCTCTAAACACTTTTTTTGGTTGTAATCGTTACACAGTATTTGTATAGAACTATAATAGTTACTGTGCAATCGTGGATTACCGACATTCTGTTCTAACAAAGCAACTTCAGAGTACATGTCTAGATTTTATGCTGTTAATCTAGTCCCCAAGGCCTGTGCTTACGGATCTTAGGTGTGGCTGTGAATCCACCTTAATAATGACTTGATTAACATTCAAAAGAACTCTGTGCCAAAAACAGTTTACAAGCGCAACAAAATACAGGTAGGGGCATGTATTTTATCTTTAAAAATATTTAAGATACTATTTTTTCTATCTTAAAAACTTTAAACAATAACAACAGAAGTCCGATGTGTTCAGCTGACAAGTCGTAGAACCAAAACAAAATGGATGATGCACACAACTTCGGTCCTCGAATTATCTAGGTCGACCAACCTGTAGGTTATAATACCTAGGAAGTTCGCCATCATAATACATGTCCTCGCATTCTCCCTTTTTATTAGTTTCGACTAAAACAATGTACAATTATTAATTGCCTGTATTTTGTTCTAATAAAATAACTTGCATTCCTAGACTCTTCTTAGTTAATCTAATCAATCCAATTACTAAAACCTTACATACACACAGGTGGTTTGCGATAAAATGAGCACTTTTGAAGAACATCTTGTCTAGGATAATGTTTAAAAATATTATTTATTATAACTTCAGTTGTTAACTGTTTAATATAATGTAATCTTTGAACTCTGATTGTTAGTAAGATATCTTTGTAGATATTAGAAAATTACAGGAAGGAAACTATAAATACTCTTTAAAAGAAAAAATTGACTACTGTTTCAAAAGTGCTCATTTTATCATTTTATGTGTGTGTTGTACGTACGTTGAGAGTGGTTGTGAATCCACTTTAATAATACAATATGTGATTTACTAATTATTGTACAGTAACTAAAGAACTCTGTGCGCAAAATAACCTTGTAAAAGGATAACTAACTTTTACTAAGTAACAAAACGTGCTACGCAAGCCAGTATAACCGCTGTTGGTTCAACTTGGCTCAGAAAATAACTGGCCCATTGTATGTAACTAAATATATGTGGGGAGCAAATAACTTTAAAAATATAAGTTATAATTTTTTTCAATATTAGCCATTGCGGTAAAATATTAAAGAATAAAAATAGAAGTTCAATATGTTCTAATGACAAGTCGTGGGACAAAAATCAACAAACTAACAACGCGAACTGCATCTGTCCTCGAACTGTTCAAACTACTTGGTTGGCCGACCCAGCACTCTTTTAAGTTCACAATGTTTTCGTTCTCCCCTTTCAGTTGTACATACCAGTTGGGGCAGGAAAATGAGCAACAACAAAAAAAAAAAGTTTGAGAGAGTGTGAAAGGTGGGCGGGGGGGGGGGAACAATGCACATGCACAGATAACTGGGATAACAATTGACACACGGGTGGTGGGGAGAGAATCTTGACATACGCCTAGCGACTATTCTGTACTGTGAACACAAGGAACATGTAAGAACAGTTCTTCATGCGAATGAACTAGTTCAGTAGTTCACTTAACAGACCAGCACAAAACCAACCACCCATTCCTATTATATAGCCAATTAGCTGCTAAATCGAATGAACTAGTTGCTCATGGTTTTCAAAGTTGTGATGACCAACAAATAATAAATGTACATATAAATAGTTATAAAAATTAAGGTTACAATAAACATACCATAAAATAGGGTGACTAACCCACTCAAAATATTTTGTTTTTATGTCAGTGAAGAAAATTTCAAACTTTTAATTGATGTATTAATGTAATATTTTTAAGCACCAAGCACCAGGTACCTATTTCAAATCTAATATACTGAGTGGGTCAAAGTAATCCCTGTTTATAGTCTCAACGTGTATGCCAAGATATTAGAGTGAGGATTAAGGCTAACAAATACAATAGTGCATTATAGGCAGTGTTGCCAAGTCGTATAATTACAGCCCGCTAAATTTTGTTACAAAATCCGCTAAAATTCCACTAATAATAATAAGAAATAAGAAATAATATTTGACTATCAAGAAGACGTATGTTATTTAACGTAGATTTTATGTCTTGACCTTTTATAAATTAATGACACTAGCTACAGTTTGACTGCTTACATGCCAACACGGTTTATCTTTTCAACCCCCCTCGCTATCTAATTCATATAGGAGATACCAGAACACATAACATTAAACAGAACAGCTAGTTTTCGCTGTAAAATTTTTAAAAATCAGCCAAAAATTCTGCTGTTTGCTAAACAGAACAGTTCTCCGCTAAACAATAATTTTCCCTACTAAAACTAGCTGGAATTCTGCTAAGTTGGCAACACTGATTATAGGTCACTTCGAATAAAGTGAACACTAAAAATTTAACCATTGAAAAAATCACTAGCTGTTATTGCACATGAGTCAACATTAACAAGAGTTACATTATTGCTTGTATGGTTGGCAGTGAATCATTGCATGTAGTTCCGTGTATTTTCTTATATTTGAATACAACAGTAGTGGAAGAACATCAAATGCAATTGGACCTCTCTGTATTAAAAATACTTTATAATATTTATTTATGATCTTATTGATATACCTACTGAATGTATAATTTAATTAGCGGCAACACAGTGACGCAACCGAGCCGTTGAACATCAATATATTGCCGTTGGCACAAGCTGCTAGTGCTCCACACACAAAATTAGTTCAAAATTCCACCGACAGGTGGCATCAAAGTTAGGTTTCAGCTGCTTCGCTTGGTTGAGTCATTGTGTTTGTGCGTTGTTCAGTAAGTATGTGTTTCCGATAAACTCACTCAAAAGTATTAGAAATGGCTGTTTATTAATATCACTGCAAATAAAATGTGAAGTCATTCGTAATCTGTAAATTGTTATGTTTCACGTTTGCCAACCTTAGTAGCTGGAATTACAAAGCGCTTATCTTTTTCTGTTTCACACATAGAAAATGCATTATGTATTGATTCTATTAAGTGCATCGTCGTTCAAGGCAGTATGCTGAACGGAACTTGAATTCTCGAATTGCCTATGTTGTGCGTTTTTAGTAGTGGCGGTTTTGAGTTGCAAATTTGAATATACTGTACTATGCACTCATTTACGAGATTCGTAATGGCAGCAGTGAATGTTGTATCAATTAGAGTCAATGCACAGAAACCAGTGTACAGACGTTAACTAACTAGCAGGTATTTATAACTAAGATTACTATTGAGTGTAACATAGATAACATTTATCTGGTCGTCAGTATAATGTAAATATTGTACAAGCCTATGTAAATAAAAGCACGTGGCAATGTTTATGTTTACATTCAGCAGAAAGATATAAACTGGCAGAAAATAGAAATTAATCAGGGCTTTTTTGAGTGCTCACTTTATTCTTAATCACCTATAATGTAACTTCTGAATTGGCTGCTTTACGTTTCAGTCACTAATATAAAATAATATTTAGCCAAAAAGTTGAAGTAAATACAATTTAAGTCTGAGATTGCTAATAATCAAATGAAATATTACACAAGAAAGTATCACAACAACAATGTAAAAAAATTCTCCAGTCTACAATATAGTATTACTCAAATTTATGACATTTGTAGGTCCCAATAACCTCACGATAATAATTCACAACGCAATAATTTAACTCTTTTTCAAGCTTAAATTACAAAATCCCTCATGCTTGTGGTTTCCCTACAAACCTACTCTTTAGAAAGCACTATAGGCCTACTGAAGAGAACTTCCTTAAATTATTAGTTTATCAACTCATGATAACGTTTCATAGTCCCAGCCCTATTCAAAACCTTATCTTGTTTGCGATCGTAAATTTTCACTGTCGCACACCTAGCATCCGCGAAGTAAGTCCCATCACTGTTACATATTTCTACAGACAAGGTCACAAGAGCAATACTTTTGGACAGTAGAGCTCTGGGTTTGAATTCCAGGCTAGCCATGGGTGTGTGCCAAAGCTAACAGTCAGCTAAATAACTTGGAATGCAAGTAGTTTTCTTTAACTTCTTTAGTTGAAATAAAAACTAGTATGTACTAGTAAACAAAACAATTCTACAAGTCAAACACTATTCTACTTTTATATAAATAATTTGTTAACTTTTTAACTCAAATGAAAGAACAATTACTTTAAAGAACATCTTTAAATGCATTCCTACATAGTTCCTAGATCTGCTGATGCACAAACAATTTTACACATCAACATTTGGAATATGAATGAAATTTATACAAAGAAAAAAATAAAGAAGCAAAATGGCAGAACTACTGGACATAAAAAAAAAATGCAAGAAACAGTGGAACTTGTGACAGGGGGTCTACTAGTCTTATATTCCAAAAATCCATGACTTTTTAGTGACTTTCGGGGCCCATTTCCTATCAATTTTGGTGACTTTTTTTAAATTAAAAAGTAACGTTAAATTAAAATTGGTTGGATACAATCTTCTTCTCAGCACTTAATATTGGTATCCTACACGGCCTAAAATGCATTAACATGCTTTACAAGATCTGCCATGTCCTCCATCCCTTCACCTCCAACCACATGTCCTGGAAATGGTACTTGCCCAGCATCTTGTAAAAAACGTAATCACAAAGACTTTATTCATTTTTTATCAGAAACACTGTCAAGTTAATGAACAATATCTACAACACTCGAGCCTTACAGAATGTAAAAACACAAAGGCCCACTTGAAAATATACACAAACACATGCACAATTCACTGTAATCGTAATTAAACAATAATTCCCTAAAACAGCAGTTCTGCAGCTCCAGCACAACGGACAGATATGAACACTCATTCTGGATATTGTCCTTGCATAACTGTCACAGAATACCTACGGCTTATTTCCGCTAGGTTAAAGAAACATTACTACAGACTGTACAAAAATGTCCAAATATTGTTATGTCGGCCATTTATTATAACTAATTAGAAATAATGCAACATTTCACAGAGCCTGCACATAAACAAAACAAACGCTTTTGTTTCGCCTTTGCATGTGTGCAAATACAATGCAACACTATCGCCAACATAGATGGAGGCGTATGAAAAAGTGAGAATCAGTCTTGCAGTTACAGCAATATTTTATTGATACATCTTTCTACTTACAAAATCTTGAACCCTCACTTAAAAGAAAAATAGAAGAGTAGATATGACGTCTCTCTCAATGCCAAAACAATTTTGAAAAACCAATGCAACAACTCTAAAACTGTTGCCGGCCTTGGAGGTTCCATGATACCCGTATGTAATATTTAGTGCACATACTATTATTCTTGTACATTCAATGCTGGTTGTTCTTGCTGGCAAGGTTAATTACTGTGTCAATGGTCCTACTATACTCGTATGTAAAAATAATTCTCGTACGTATGATATTCATAAGACCGCCTGGCTGTTGATTGATATTCTTTCCTCCCGTACTGATGAAGAAAACACCAGTCAGCAAAGCAAAGTAGATAGTGTTGGGGAAAAAACATCAGAGCTGTTATCTATGTCCAAAATAAGTAAAAGTAAACAGATGCTCTCACTGCATCTGCGAATTAAATCAATTTTACACATACAACAAAAAAAATTGGTGCCCTCATTCCTAATTCGGTGACTTCCGTGACCCTACCCCAAATTCCATGACTTTTCGGTGACATCCGTGACCAGTAGACACCCTGCACGATTCATTAAACAACCACAGTTCAAGCAATTCACTTTCTATGTACAGGCAGTCCTCTACTATTCAACTTCTTTCATACACCAGTCTTAGTAACCCTAATTCTAATTTCACACTATGGCTTCAAACTTCATATATTAATAAAAAATTTATTGAAACTCTATTTTATGCATGATATTCTAAACACAATTTTAATCCTCTAAAATAAATAATAATTATTATGTGTGTCATTTTTAACAGCATTTGCAAAAAGTATTAACAGTTTTTAAATGCATTAAGCAATAAATATGTTTTTTTTTGCCACTAAAAATAGTCAACAACTTCTGTATTTATTTTTTCCATGAATGTATGCACGAAAGCATAGGACTACATGAATACTATTTTGTACTTTTCTACGTTCACCTGGACTTATGGTTTATCCAGAACAATTTGAGTAAAGTAAGTAATACCTGGTGTTGTTTGTTATTATGCACAGAAAGACAAGTCATCTAACAATTTTTGTTATTATGAGACCAGCATAAACAATCAAATTTTCTTTTCTAATAAAATTAAAATGTTGTCTAGGCTATGAATAAGCATTTAACATAAACTGTTGTATACTATGGTCACTTTAGTTATTTCTTGCATTAGGACTGATGCAGCTTGGAACAAAGGTTTTAGGAAAAATGTATGAAACAGAAATCTTTAAAATTACAGAATACTGTTCCTGAAAATTGCAGAAAAAACTATTTGTGACACTGAAAAACTTTAAAATTACAAATTGGACTTCATTCATATTTTCTATATGCTATCTGTATCTGACATCTGCTTGAAGACATAGTAAAATTCACGATATTTTACTTCTCAAGTAGTCTAACAATCCCATCGGTTGGGAAAAATGCAACATTTTGTTATGGAAGTAAGTTTGGTAACCATGCAGTATCACTGACAGACGTCTTCCAGCCACAATCGCTGGACAACCCAAGACTGAGATCTAAGTTATTCAACATATTTTAGCTATCTAAAACTACGAGGTACCCTGACATTACATTTTACAAAGACCTTTCCATACTTCATCAGCCAGCTACGAGGCCAGCACACAACTCCCACTGGATTATTGTATTGCCATAGTGGCATTATACATTACTCTATTCATCTCTAACACTTGCAAAAAAAAAAAACTATTGTCCTCTAATTTTCTAAACTCTAAAACCAGGTTACACCAACTAGTTTTTTTTTTTTGCAAAAAACTCGCAGAGTAACTAAAATTGTCAAAAGAATCTTCAAGGAAGATCACTACTGAAGAATGTGGATGAGCTAGTTTATCAAAATGTGTTTCCATTGCCATTCATCTAAATTTAATTTAAAGGATACCAATGCCCCAGATTAGAGCTGAATGTTTATCAAATCATTAGAATGAAAATTTTAACACTATTAATGTTTTAAATTAATTTTATCATATAAAACTTACTCTTACACATAATACACGTCCTTTATGCTGGAATTTAAGTACCCAACCTGTAGTATCATACTGAAGATGAACAGAAACTACAATTAAGATAATGTCATTCCCGTAGACATAGGTAGTTCACTTTGTTTGTACATATTACAAAAGATAAAAATTGCAGAGGTAAATTTTATTTCACATTTCATCACACTAACTCGGAAACATTGTACTTGTACCAACGTAAGAATAACAGAGGCAGTGTCAAAATACACTTACACACGCCCTGAAGTTTGTCCCGAAGTTTTATAAACAGCCTGTATGTGTCTCAATTAAGTCTATTGCATTATTGTAGTTTGGGTATAAGTAGCTTTGTTTAAATTTATCTTACTAGGGTTATTTCAAGTCAAGGTGTAAACATAGTTTCTCTCATGTAAACAAAATATTTTTGGAATGTTATCAATGCACTATACACTTGCCATGGTTTACATATTCTTGAAATATTTTTAAAAATTTTTACATTACAACTTTTGACAAACGGTACTGACAATGCCGGTTTACAATTTTTTTTTTAATAATGAGTAATCTCGCACTAATAATGTGATATTGATTTTAAAAATTTACAGCTTTTTATTTAAACAACCATTTTTCTGCAAACATAGCTTTTGGTGCACACGGCGAGTTTGTGGTCATTTTTATCCATAACTGATCAATATGAAGCAGCGCAACATAAGGAAAACCTTATTAGCTAACCTCCAAAGATTGTTGCTTCATTTGTATGGCACGCGAGACCACTGTCTTAAATTATTCATTATGCAGTTGTCATTTTAATATTTAACATTGTAGCATGATGGAATTTTATTTTCTAACTGCATAACGGTACACTACTAATAATTACTCAACTTACTTTGTTTTAAAGAATATGTTGTAAGATGGGTCAACATTTGTGATACAGTAAACAAAGTGGATTGCACCCGTCTAACTGCAACAATTTAAAACTTTTCAGCCGGCTAGTGTGACGGTATATGCGATCTTTAACTTAATAGCACAGCATTCCTGATTATTCAGTACACTTTTACGTGTTATTTATTACAAGGGTTTTGTTTTGCCATTCCCATTATAACTCGTTATAGATATTAGGTAAGAGGTTCTTGTGACTTAGCATGTCATATTAGGATTTGGCTTTCACAGCAAAATTAGTAAATACTTAGCACTTAAGAAACTGCAAATACGCAATATTTTGTATTAATTGTAGAAAGTTTTCAATTTTTAAACAGTTTTTTAATTTACTGTATCGGTCTTACATTAAAAGATTCAAAATTATGGCTATTGTTGTTTCGAAAGTATTTTAAATATTATCGTAGCATCATCATAGTGCACATTAGTTTCTTTCTTTGCCAGACTAAGAATGTTCTGCAAATGTGGACTTACATATATCCAGCCATCATTTGACGATATATTTTTAAAATATATGGTAACTTATGTGGTCGTGCTTTAATGCTCCGCCAATCAGTGTTTGTGGTTAAGAGTAATATATTTGTTTGTTTTGCTAACTTGTCAATATTTTTTATAGTAATTATCTAGTAAAAAAGTGGGAATAATGTTGTCTTCCGACAATATTTTATTTTGACAATCATTCTAATAATGTATGCGAAAAATCCCGAGTAATAGTCTTCCTATCGGTTTCAAATCCCAAAGATATTGCAGCCATAACGACAATTGTAAAGTCTAGAAACACGCAGGACCCCATTGCGCGCAGCTCACAGACCACTTCGTTTATGCAAGAATACACTCTTGTCCTCTCAGTTTTCATCCCTTCTTCTGCACCGGCCAGCTTCACCCTGACCGCGCCATGTCCTCTCCAGATGTATCTATACATTCTCCTTGGTTCACTCTCTCTTTGTTATCTGACTCGGTCTGCGTCATTTGAATGGCGGAGTGGTTGTCCTGACTGCCGCTAGATTTCTCTGCCCGCCTTTGGATGTCAGTCCGGGGAAGTAGGGGAGGGGGAGGAGGTAGGGGTAACAGCTAGCTAGTGCGGAGGGTCGACAACGGCGGCACTTGGTGTCGGCAACTCAACGGTGATGGGTGTACCTTGTGTTATGAAAGGCATTGAGAGTGATTAGGGTTCTAAAATTTCTGGAAAAATTGGTGAAAGGAAAAAAAACCCTAAAAAAAAACCTAAAAAAAAAAATATTGTTTTTCTTTTACAAATTTTCTAGAAAAATTGGAAAAAAATTCTTTAAAATCACTGTGAAATTATACTAAACCTGTGGTGGCAAAATAATACATAGTAATTTACATAAGGTCAATAAAATAAGGATAAAAGCGGAAAAATGGCCTGTCCGATTCATTCTGAACGTTTACTTACTAGCAAGGTGTAGAAATGTGAAAAGATACCATAGAATTGGAAGTTTCACAAGAAGAAAATGGCAAATCATAAAATTGGTAAATGTAAAACAATAGCAAAGTTCACCATTTAACCAGCTGATGCAAGCAGCAAGATAATTACCAATTATCTTAGTGCGTTACTAGTGAATTTGAACTACAAAGGGTTATGATCTTTGAAAGAACTGTGCAATGGGAGTGCATGACTGAATTCAGTTTCTTGGACATACTCAATTTGCAATGGAGTACGTCCAAGAAACTGAATCCAGTTACAAAGGGTTAATTTGTTGTAATTGAAACTAGTTTCCTGATGGATATTGTAAGTTGTGTGTGAATGAGTATATTTCTGGTTAGTTCATGTGCATATTGTTTATTTTTCTATACCAAGCTTTGTTACATTTACTGGTTATTTCATTTTCATAGCAGGATACTATGGGTATTGGCAGATAGGCCCTAACGTAAATACATATACCATCCAGATTTGTAATTCAGAAACTGTATAATCATTTCCATTGCAATTTTTTTTCACTATCTGTAATTTTTCACTTTGATAAAAAAAATCCTATTTTTCCCATTTTCACATCAAAGGAAAAAAAACAATTTTTCCCTGTTTCCCCCCAATTTTTCTGGGTTTTTTTCCGAAGCTTCAGAACCCTAGGCATGATGACCTTGTATGACGAAGATGTTGCAAGATTTTATTGTTATTGAATTGTCACTGTAGCGTGGCCCAGGTCCAGACCCCACATTTGTTTTTACATGTTTTAATTTACGGTATGTTTGTTTCATATTTAGTTGTCACTTAAAATGTAGGCCTCATGGTCATCCTAACAATGGTGTCCGAGTGTTTTGTTAAGTACTATTTGTAATTTTATTTGTTAAAAGCCAGCATGTCAGTGGAAATTTATTCATCATATTTAAAATAATCAATTTCAGTAACTGTGAACTAATTCTACTTAAAATACGTAACATTTAATTTGGTAATTTAGAATCGCTCATTTAACAGTAAGAATAACAGTTTGCTTAATGTTAATATTTATTTAAAAGTTAAATTATTCTATTTATACTTAGTGAATTTTCAATATGTATTTTTTGTTAAAATTGTTAGCATTTGAATTTAACAAAATTATATTTGTTCACTGTTAAAGCTTGGAGTGTGAAAAGGACAGATATATCAATGTAAATTTACAGTTTCCAGAAAAAAATTGCTACATTTCAGTGCAAAATCAGCCTATAAAAGTGATCATTAAGCATTTGCTGCCATATTTGGCTGCATACAATAAAATCACAGACTGTTGCCGATTGGCCACATCAATTTTAAATTTAGGGTCATTCCATGGAAAATCACCCAAGGGTGGTTGCTGACCCATTTTGAAAAAATTTGAAATTTTGTCACACATAATGTACATATTTCAACAGTTCAAACCCAAAGTTATTGAATTTTATCTGCCCTCATTTTGATTTTACAGAACAAAATGGCCGGTACCGTGTACCAAAATTTACATTTTCAAGGGTTTTTGTATTGTTTAATATCTTGATATCCATAAAAGATACAAAGTCATGTGTTATCTCATTGCAAAGAGGAGA
>PNEQ01001138.1:34158-45698 GCA_003012365.1 Medauroidea extradentata | reverse complement strand
TCTCTCTCTCTCTCTCTCTCTCTCTCTCTCTCTCTCTCTCTACAGTTTCAACCTTGCGAGTGTTAGAGATATGGTGAATCACCAGGAGTAACTTCCGATTGATATTTTAGAATTGTTAATGTTTTTTTAAATTATTTCCATTTAGGAGCTGCTAAAGGTAAAGAAAATGGCTCAATGCAACACTTTTGAAACACTCTTATAGCTTAATCAATCATGGCATCCACAGTTCTCAGGCTTCGTGGCAAATTTTCTTCCTTGGGTTATGCGAGAATGCTTGCCTAATGTTCTCAATATTTTCTTCAAAGACATGTTTCCAGCCTTCGCCGGTAGCTTACTAAACATTGCCTGTGGCCTGAAACTTATGTCATTCATTAGTCCTCTTTGCATCAGATAGTGCCATCTGATATACTTGTCAAAAACTGAAAACTGCCTTTGCACCTTCATAGTAGACTTAAACACTGAAACCACACCACTATCTGCACATTTTTCTGAACCAACACTATCTGGCATAAAGTAATTGCAGCGCACTTCAGGCAGCATCTGAGAGAAATTGGAAATCTTTGGCAGTAATTTAAACACATAGGCAAGAGTACATAAAAAACTAGCAGAGCTGAGAATAATTAATTCTCCAATGTTTAGAACATATTTGAAATTAGTGTGTTTCATTGTGGACAAAATAAATAAATTGCTGTTCGGTGGAATTGAAACAATACTTTAATTTAACATGCAGAAACTCAAATCAGATGCCTACCTTGAACTATAGTTGTTAATTATTCATAGATTTATAGTAAGCTAATAGTGAACTGTGTTTTGTGTGTTTGATAGGTAACAAATGGATTTGTTGCATTCAAGTTTGTCGGCCACTCCGAATTTTTAGCGTCACATGAAGGATGGATCAACAATGACACCTGTGAAGATATGCTCAAGTACCGAGATGGTGGGAAAAAACAAGATAGCTCCAAAAACCAAATGGTAATGGTAGTTTGGGTATTAAGTATGCATGCCTGAGGTTTGCTGTATTTTTTACAGTTTCTTACTACCGTGACAATACACAGGTATTTTGCCGATTTAAAATTAATTTGTTCTTCTTTTTCAGGATGTTCTAAACTCAGAACTGTTCACTAAAGCAACAAGGCATGCAGGTGATGATGACACAAATAGAAAACCACTAAGGCTTGAAATTTTTCATAGTGAGTATTTATTTATTTTTTGTGTGCACGTATGTTTGTGTGTGCATGAACGTGCAGAAATACATGTGTATGTGTTCATGCATGTGTACGTGTGCATATACATGCGTGCGTGGTAATTTCTCTATTTCAACCAAACCGTTTTTTTAAACAAAAATATTTATATTTACACTAATCATAAGATTTTCAAATTAATGGTCCTTGTGATTGGGGTGAAGTTTATAAATGCAACCTTACCGTAAATGCATGTAATGGTCTGAAGATTGAAATAATGATAGTTAACAGTTTATGAGAGATAGTTATTAGAATGTTGATAACTTTTCTCCATTGTCTCAATATTATCTTAAAAATAAAAGGTATTCTACTTTCCTATGTGTATTGCAGCCCACAATGGGTTTCAATTTCTATTGGTGTAGCACCATGCATGTACCTCTATTTTATACTGGTATTAAAATAATTGCATGGTGTAATATTTTAACCAATTTCTTCCCACCAAGGTGGTATGGGTTAAATTTTATATTTGTGGTGAGGTCACTCTTGATTTTTGGAATAGGAAATATGGTGAATGCTGTCCTTGGACACATGTTTTCTGAAGCACTACCATCCCCCTCTATCCCACCCTCCTCCATTCTTTTATTCTGTTGTTTTTCCATACTCATCTAGTTTCACACTCACTAGTGCATCAAGACTGATATTAGAGCTGTCTTTATTTGTGGTAACTTACCTCAAATATGTGTGCCTACAAAATAGTACACTCCAGACAATTATGAAATAATACTTTGTAAACATTATGCATGCTGTAAATTTATTTTGAAGCCCTCTAACATCATCTAAAACAACCTTTCTCAGGCTGCTGTATCTAAAAGTGTAATAACTTATACAAGCAAAGGTATGATGGAGACATGTATTGGACTTTGGTGGTGCATAGTCACTTTGAATAAGAATAGAGGGTAATTGCTTAAAGTTACATTCAGGCGAGTCAACGAGAAGTCTTCATGCTGGTTCAGTGCCTTGCACACAGGTGTGATGTAACATTTGATGCACCTTCCAGTTTTACCCTTATTGCACCGTTGTTTCTATCTGTTGGACATGGGTTGCTCCAAGTAGACATCCGCCTCAAGCACTGACCACATTTTTTCACTCCCCTTAATTTCTAGTTGAATTTTTTAAAATTTACTTTTATTTGAATTATTTAGCATTGTGGTCTTTCTGGAGATTCATGGGGAAACTGGAAGGGAATCGGCAAAGGCCTGTGTAATGGAATCCTCCCAATATTAGGTGGGACTTTCTGCTTCATCAAGTTAATGTAAGCAGTTTTCTATGATTGCACTTATTTTTATCCATTAAAAACCTACTTACGTCATTATTACAACAGCATGATGTGGAGTGGCACATTACAATGTGGCATCACACTAAACCAGCTGATCATAGTTAATATTGCTGAAGAAGGCAAGAGCTCACAGAAACAACACAGGTGATGTGGTTGACTTGCCGCATAAACTGTGTTACTGATGACATCATAGAAAACAGTCAGTCTGAATCAAGATTATGGTAAAGATAATATCATTGTAAACAGGTGAAAAGATTTTATTCCGTTATTAAATATTGCATTGAAAATTGGCAGGAAATAGGCCACTAGGTTATTAGTTTAACTTAATACTATTAGATAAAAATGGACACAACTATTCACGATTAGGTACTTATATATTGTCACAGACATAAAGTTGGACGACATATTTCTATCGCGGAATGGCGAGCCCGGCGTTTCGTTGGCCAAGACAGCTTCTTCAGGCGGTGAGTAGAAACATTCTGAAGAATGGCAGACAAGATGACTGTAGCTAGTGTACCTAGCGGCGGAAGATGGACATAACAGAGTGGTAGCAGGAAGTTTGAATTTGGATTAGTTGTCTGGTTTGGAGTCCGGGGGTTTTTCTGGATTTGATAATGTATTAATGAGTTTAGTCCCGTCACCTGAGTTCAGCACTATTGTCGGGTTATCCAAAAGTTCTCACCACTCTAGTATTGTAGCAGGAGTTGAGAGTTCTTGGACCATCTAATAATAGATCTGAACTCAGGCGATGGGAATTAGCTCATCAATGCGTAACCAAATCCAGATAAACACCTCGAACTCAACACCAGATAACTCAACCAAATTCAAATCTCCTGCCACCAATCTGTTATGTCCATCTTCCAGCCGCTAGGTTCACTAGCTACAGTCATCTTGTCCACCATATGTTCACGTGTTTCCACTCACCGTCTGAAGAAGCTGGCTTGGCTAACAAAACGTCGTGCTCGCTCTTCTGCAAGAAGAAATGTGTCGTCCAACTTTATGTATGTGTCTGTTCACGAGTTCCTGCCTGTAAGTACTTGTGATCATTTATATCTAATTATATCTAAGGTGTAACTAAATATATATTATATTCTGCCGTTGTCTGTTATTACTGTATTTAATAATAATATAGATTTGTATTACTCTCCATAAGTATTAACTGCTGTGTCATTCCGATCAACAACTATTTATTCCTGTTGATGCACGGGCACGATATTTTCAAGGTGGTTCACAATATACAGAGCAGTTTTTAAACTGACCCTTGAAAAGAGCATTTTTAAATTGACCTTTAAAAATAACTTACTTCTCATTACTGGATGTAATAACAAATGACTCACTTTTTGTGACAGTAAGGAACCACCATTTTTCATATAAAAATATTATTGCAATTTGAAAAAGAATAAAGCTATAAATGTTTATGCGCAGTTAATGATTATTTCCCAGTAGGTGCAGCAAATTGTTACTGCCTACTGAGTTGTAAGATTTTGCTATTGGCCGGCTGTAATTTTAATAGTTTACTAAAAAAGCTATTAAGATATTAATGATTGCTGTTTTTTTATTACTCATGTATTTTTAAAAATTTTTTTGTCTGTAGGTCATTCTGGATAAAGTGAGTACTCTAAAAAGCCCTGTTTGGTTTCAATTTTGTGCAAATTTCTTTATTCCTACTGCATGTTGACCTAAGCATTGCTGTGTGCTTTTATTTGTTTTTCAGTCAAAATGTGTAAACTCAAATGTTACTAAATAACAGCAGACAATTTTACTGAATTTTGTGTAGTCTTTCACCTCAGTAAATTTAAACCCTAAATCCCGAAATATTTAGGTATCTAATACTGAACATGTTAACTATGTATTTAGGTACTTACCTAAACAGTGAATTCAGACACTGCTAAAATTCATGTTTATTAAAATATTGGATATTCTACATTTGTTTCTTGAGGAAACATATTTTATGTAGTACAGCATTAAGGTGACACATTCATTACCAGATGGAGTTTCATATTTGCCTTTTTAATTAATTTCAAGTTCATTGCTAAAATTTTGAACATGTTTGGTTATAGTACATAACTCAGTAGGCTGTTAAAATTAATTGATGAAATGGTTTCATTAATGTGTTTGTTTTGAGAAAAAGGAATTAGTTTATTATTTTTTGATTACATCTCATGGAGTGATAATAAGCTACACTTCACATAATAACAAACTTTTTTAATTTTACAAATTAAAATCTTTCCATACTTGCTGCATTTTCGAAAATTCACGGGTGGATCCATCAGTGGCTGTTGAAACACTGATGTACACCGGTCGAGGCTATTACCAAACATCAGATTGACTGCATTTTTTAAATTTTCCATTATAAATTAAATAGAATGAATTTATTAATGTTATATAGCATTATGCCATGATAGAAATCAAAACTGAACACTTTGGTGTTGTATGTAATGGTAAATATAGTTTATAACTGAAATTTACAAATTAAGTACAGTTCAGTAATTTATTTTTTCAGTAAATACATTTTAACATACAAATATGGCAATTTTGCTTTCTTTGACCTTACATACCCTAATTATTAAAAATTTTTTTGCGAGATGATGTTTAAAAATTTGCCGGTGAAAGTTCCGGTGCACATCTACCTGACTCATTGAATTTTCAGGTTGGTTGAACCTAAACTGGAAAGAACACGTTACATTCTTGAATGTAAAACTCACCTTCCTTTGTTTTGCTTTACACTCTATTAAAAATACTCTACAAACACTGTTATAGCACTTTATTTAGCTAATTTTCACTCTATCTTAAAATATGGAATTGTACTGTGGGGCTTCCTTTCAGACTGGAAAAAAGTCTTAAAAAAAATTATAATAATAACAGGCATAACTACTCTTAACTCTTATAAACCTCTCTTGCAGAAGCTGGAAATATTAACACTACCCTCTCTTTACATATACTGTATCATATAATGATATTTGCAATAAAATACATTACATTTTCTATTGATAGTAACATCCATAGTTATATAACACTAACTAGAGGAAGTTCAAAACTACACTGCATCTCACATAGAACCTTGTTTATTGGTAAGGGTCTCTATCATTCTGCGATCAGACTAATAAATTAACAATTTACCCAAGTTAAAAAATATCAGAAATGTAAAATAAAAAATTCCTTGTAGCCAAAACATTCTATAGTACAGAAAAATTTCTGTCTGTAAAGCACAAATAACCATATATTGTTTATTTTTTAAATTTAATTTGTTAACATAGTTAGGACTAATGCTGATAAGACAGACTAAATTTACTTTACATAGTGTTGATATTGTTACTGTATTTTGTATTATTTCTATATGATTATTGTATTATTTTAGTTCTTATTTGTTGTTTTACATCTAATTCTACAACAATATGTTTTTACATATCATCTAACGAGATTAAGGAAATGGATGTTAGTAAATAAATAAATAAATCAATCAATATTGATTAAACTGGTTGAGAACAAAACTGTCATTTACGAACGTCAGGTGTGCACCTGTGAATTTTCGAATTTGCGGTGACACCGTTGGTATGAGGCCTGACTGATTTATAGACTGAATTGATGGCTGTGAGGGTGGGTGCCGGCAGTACTCCCCAGTATCACACTTCGAGTTTCTTTTATCCCAACTGATGGGTGTTCTGGTCGCGTGCCTAGTGATAGTCTTGTTCCAGGTGTAGTGATGGTTTAGTTTACTTATCTAACATGAGCACAGTTATATGATAGGGTCGAATAGCATGAAAACAATATTATCTCTATGCACGATGATTTATTACGTACTGAATACAGCATACCTGAATGAATTTAATGATACATCCGTCCAATGTGTGGCGGTGGAAGGAAACCATGCTTGTGCCTATATTTGCTGTATGTGTTGAATGCGGGGTTGTGCGGGGTACTCCCACAGCATTTGAAGATGCAGCTCCCTATGGAGCAGAGAACCGATGGCCGCTGTGATGGACCGCGGTTTTGCTCGGGAAGCGGGCGTGGATGATGGATTTATGCTGCTGTTCCCAACTATGCAATCGTATGGTTGAACCTATCCCCAAGGTACGCAATGGTGCGGTGATGGTTGGCACAGTGACGAAGATAGTGGTACTCGCTGATGGATGTGGCTACATGCGAGAAATGAGATGCAACTTATATGAACCGTATACAAAATGATGTAGATGTATGAATGAATGCACAATGTCCCTTTGTTCACTCTACAATGATGGTAATGGAATTGTTGGTGATGAGCACGTGATTTCACAGAATCGACCTTAAAATATTAACTGATGCATAAAAATGATCCATAATTATGTTACTGAATACCTAATACAAATATGTCCTGACGTGATTGACGATTAAAAACACTGAATAATCTTTATCAGTGTGCAGATGACTGCTGATTACAAAGTCCCTAGCCACGTGGCATGAACAAAGCGCACATGCGGTTTAAAATCAAAGTACCATTTACGGTAATAATGATTAAATAAAGCGGAGGTGGAATACTTAGCGAAAGCGTGTACGAAAAATGATAATCCGCTGTATTAAATAAGTATGGTAACCTACTTCAGTGAAACAATGATGCAGCATACACGGACAGCGTCTTACCTCACCAGAAGCCTGCGATGAACTACGCGGAGGAACATGCTCGCTGATGGCTCATGGCCTATCGCCGGGACGTTCACTTCTGGCACCACACACATGACTGTTCTCTACCATTCCAGAAATGGTACTTTAAATGAATTGTTACGATAAATGTAGAAAAAAGGCACAAAATGAATTATACATTGCAAAAACAGGTTACATGTTGACTCTGGCATTGACATCCCTTAGAATACGTTAATTATGGTTGTAAATGTTCAAAATGAGTTGACCAAGCCTTGGAACATTTCCGGGCAGCGGTTTGAATGTCCGTTGTGACCACTTTGAGAAAAGAAACACTAGACGTACACAATTGATGACCCTGTGAAGAAGAATACATGCAAAACACTAAAACACTAAATTAATAAAATATTTAATGAGTGTGTGGTCATGCACATGCTTATTCCTATGGATTTATGGCAACATTATGGGCTTACTGCCCCTGCTGGCCCTTGGCCGGCATCAGCGGTTTACTTACACTCATGTTGCTGGGTGCAAAGCGTAAAGTAAGCCTGCAACCCATTGCTTGTAGTTCACACATGAGACTGTACAGTGCATATGTGAAGCAGGTTATAAGTCCTGAATTCAACATAAGAAGGTTTTTCTTCTTTACTATTTAAATTAGTAATTCCCCTAGCTCTGATAAGTAAATGGTTTTAAAAATCAGTGTTACCGACTACTCAGTCATACAAAACACTCAGAACAAAACAAAAATTTAGCTATGCAAATAATTTTGAGGGGGTATGTCTCCTGTCCCCCTGCTAACAACACCCATGCTGCTTTTGTTCAGTTTCTTTTATGACTGTGCTCTTGGGTCTAATGCCCCTGGCAGATGGCAAGTTGTGTTGTATTTTACACCATCATTAGAGATTGCACGAGTCTGTTAAATCCATTTCTGGTGTACATTGTTTCATTGCTGCTGTGACGGTTGGGCCCTCAAAACCCCAAACCTCACTCTAGACCAAAATATCAAAGAACTCGGGGAGTATCAATGGGCTAGGGGAAGACGGGATTTCCAGCTACAAGACCACGGGTCAGAGAATCTCCAATTTCTGATTGCAACACTATATTACACCCTTAGAAATACAATGTTTCACAAAACAACTTGAAGTCACGAACAAGCAGTTGAAAAATTGAACTGGGCAAGATGGGACTGGAAGAGACATAGTTCGTTTAGTAAGCACCTTACCATGTTCGCTGTATCAAAGGAGAAGGGGTAGCTTGGCCCAAGCTGCAATTACAACTGGCCGCCTGGCCGTACGCCGGCACGAAGGAAGTGGCAGAGGTGGAGAGGGGAAGTTGCGCATGTAGTGCGGAGTGCGTGAGAAGGGGGGGTGCTGGCGGGAGGAAGAAATACAATGTTTCACAAAACAACTTTAAGTCACGAACAAGCAGTTGAAAAATTGAACTGGGCAAAATTGAACTGGGCAAGATGGGACTGGAAGAGACATAGTTCGTATAGTAAGCACCTTACCATGTTCGCCGTATCAAAGGAGAAGGTGTGGCTCGGCCCAAGCTGCAATTACAACTGGCCGCCTGGCCGTACGCCAGCACGAAGGAAGTGGCAGAGGTGGAGAGGGGAAGTTGCGCACGTAGCGTGGAGTGCGTGAGAAGGGGGGAGGAAGGGGAGGCGCTGGCAGGAGGATTAAAACTGTGAGGGGCTGTCGAAAACACGTCCACAAATGTCATCCAGCCTGGATGGTTGGAAAGTATGGCACACTGCCTTGCGCTTCGTCCCATCACTAAATTGCATCATGCTGTTTTAAAGAGAGCTTTAGTCTCTTGTTTTTTATTCAGTTACAATATTTTCACTTAATTTGAAGCAGTGTGATGACACATGTATTTGCAAACTATTTGATAGTTTCATTTAGGAGGACTGGCTTTGTTTGGATGTTGCAGAATTTGCTAAGTACATGGAACTAGCACTGCAAGTTGATGCACTGGCCCTAGTGAGACGGACCCACGGGATGGCGAGAGTGTATGGAATCCTGCTGACTGCGGTGAACCGTCACTTGCAGCTCGTGAAGCGCTGCTTCTGTGAGCAGTTGGATGGTGGGGAGATGACAGAGGAGTTTGTGCCAGAGGCATTCCACTTCCTGCCAGAACCGTGCGGCCACTTTCTAACTGCTGTGTATGCTCGCTGCAGAACTGTGGACCAGCTCTGTGAGTCTGTTATCATAAACAGCAAGAAAAATCACTTGCGGTGTTGCAGTCTTGAAGTCTTACGATTTTAGAGTTTAAATGGATATGTAATGTTAAAATTGTGTTCAAATGTAGATAGAATTTTACAATTAATAATTTTTAGTTAATCAGTCGAAAGTCTTTCAAATAAAAAAGTGTTTTGCATAAAATGTCACACCAATTATTGCAACAGTAAGGTTTAAGTAAATTGTTTTTATAATATTCTGTGAAATAAAATCTTCTAAGGCATCGCAAGCTTCGTCTGTGGTTCTTAGGAAGGAAAAAAATGTGAAGCGTGAAAAATTGTTGATGAACACAATAAAATACTTGCTTCCACCGATCGACTCTTATCTCCATAGGTCCACATAGGTCTGTATGAACCAGTTCCAGCAGTGCTTTTGCTCTGAATTTGCTGCACTTAAAAGGAGCATGAGTATGTTTTCCTGTAACACACACTTCACATGGGTTTTCGCTAATTGTAAGTTTTCTACACCCTTTGTCATGTTCTTTAGTAAATGCATATTATTTTGACTGAGATGGCCTAACCTTCTGTGCCAGAGATTTGGTTCATCTTGTGCAACACAAACACGATGGACCATTCCTATCTGTGGTGGGTCTAACACATATATGCCATTCATTTGAGTTCCACATGCAGTCAAATCACCTTTGGCATTTAGAATTTTCTCTCAATCTCCACTAAAATGTACACTTTTACCCTTGTTGGTAATTTTACTTACCGACAGTATATTTGCAGCAACATCTGGTGCGTAATGAACATTGTATGGAGTTACACAACTGGTGGAACTGCCAACAGTTAATTCAATTTCTACGTTACCCACTGCTGCTGTTTTGAGTTGTTGGGTGTTAACAGTGTATATTTCTACCACAGCTTCTTTGGTTCCACCACAAAGATTCTCTTCTCCTGTTAAGTGAACTGAAGCACCAGGGTCCAAATACGAAAAAGGATTGCCCTCATCTTCACTAGAAACCATGCTGGTTAACAATGCATTTGAATTTCTATCCCATCTCTTGTTTTCTTTTCTTCCGGATGTGTCATTATTTACTCTCGAGTAACAGTTCGCTGCAAAGTGGCCCATTCTGATGCAGTTGAAGCATCGGGGGTTTATTGATTTTGTGGTGTTGATCACCACTCACGCTGCAGAGTGCGGCTTCGGGATCACGACTATGTTCAGGGTGTTATTTCCTGTTTGGCTACAAAGCGCAGCTTCCATGTTAGATGTGCTTGTCTTTGGACGTGTTACTTTCACATCTTGTAGTAGTTTGACTTTAATAGCATCTCCAGTAGTTTCAACTCCCGACGCTTCAATACCCATAATCATAGGCTTGTATTCCTCTGGTAGCCCAGCTAGAGGCAATGTGCTAACCATTCGTCACTTATATAAAATGTTATGTCTAGTAGACGTTATGCAGTAGAATAACCTTGTTGACATACTCTTCGTCACTGCTACAATCATTGAGTCTTATCAGAATCAACTGCAGAAGTAGGCCGACCCTTCTAGTCAATCAAGAGTCCTCAAAAAGCCGCCGAATGAAGTCCCATTCTGTCTTCGCATTGTTGCAATTTTTTATGCGGTGGATAAGGTCAGATTCTAATAGAAGTGAAATTTTGGCCAGTGCTTTTCAGTCATTGTCTTTTGCTTCTTCTGGTTTTACCGTGCCCTGGATAACAACCCACTGATCATTCAATTTCAAAAGAGCTTTCAACTGGAATTTCCAGAATGAGTAGTTTTCTCAGCCTTTTAGTTTTTCAACAAAAGCAAGCACAGACATCGCCATTGTTATAGGCCGTTCCTTGCTGTCCCGTGGCTACGAAATACTAAGGAAACATACTCTATATTCATGACCACAACATGAATATCGATTCACACAAACCAGCCGAAAAGGTCCTGGGCCCGTACTAGGGGTGGGCGAATATGAAAATTTCATTTCGAAGCGAATTCGAAGCGAATATGTTGAAATATTCACGAATTCAAATCGAATATCGAATCGAATATCAAGTAAATTGAATTTTTTAACAAATATACAATGTAAAATAATTTACACTGTTAGGAACTTACCTTGAAGGCTAATTATAAATTGAGTAAAAAATGAGAGTTTTGTAGTGATTTGTAAAAAAAAATGTTTTTAGTGGAATTATTATATGTAATTGCTCAGGATGTTGTTTCAGATGA
>PNEQ01001138.1:0-33158 GCA_003012365.1 Medauroidea extradentata | reverse complement strand
AACGTTTATAATAACGTGAATTCGACACCATCTTCAAGTTTTGGCCAAATAACAACAATTTTTAAGATGACTTATAACCACCAGAAAATGGTGGTAATATTTTCGAAGTTCGAAGTAAAAATTTTATTTCGAATATGATATCGAATAATGAAAATATTCGATTCGGCTTCGAAATTTCGAAGCTTCGCCCACCCCTAGCCCATACATAACCTTTGTTATTGAAAGTGATACACGTAACTTGACTTCATTGTTTATTCAAAGCGCACCCATTTCTGTTCTACCCAAAAAACAAAACAAACATGAAAACATAGTAAAAGATGTTGCCACACATTACTATTACAGCCTACAGTATTGCCACCTAGTAAATAATTCATTCTCCAACAGTTTGTTCATTTGCCTATGATAGAGCATAGAGCATAGTGTAACTGTTGATAGTTTTAATTAGTTTTAATAGATTCTTTTCATATACTTGGATTTTGGGATATTTAAAGGAAAGTAATTTCTTGGCAATCCTACAAGTCAGGGGGCCGCAGTGGCAAATTGTCACTGTTTGCCTCCCACCAAGGCAATCCAAGTTAGATTCCCAGCTGGGCCGGTTTTCGCACGTGGGAATCGTGCGAGACGATGATGCTGGTCGGCAAGTTTTCTCAGAGATCTCCCATTTCCCCTGCCCTTTCATGCCACTCCTCACCAGTGCTAAAGACCTCGATGTTGAGCGCTTACCAAAATCTGTCTCTCACCCCTCTACAAGCCAAGTTAATGATTACATTTTATAATGTTGTGTATGTTTAAAGTGTTAATCACATCATACGTATTCTACACTGTATCACAGCTTAATGTACAAAAAATATTTCTGAAATAATTCCTTGCAAAATTCATACTAATCCAAAATGATGCCAGGTGTTCCACCTTAAGCGTATGTAGTTGTGAACTGTTTCAGTGCATGTTCGGAAACCGCTGCATGAAGAGCTAGCCTTACCAATGAATCAGCCCTATTTCAGGCGGACCTGTGCCTACAGGTTCGTTGGAGACCACCCTCAGGACAAACGACTTGTGAACCCACACTTAGCAATTCCATCGTCAGGCTGTGAGTACTTTGCAAGTTATTGCCATTTTGAAATTTGTAATACAGTTGTACGGCTTGTAGATATTAATATGGGTTTACGAAAATTTAAAAAATTCTCAAAAAAAATTTTTTTGTTAATTGTCATGTTACATTCTTATCACCATGACTTCTTAGTATCAGTGGCCTTAATATTGAATTGTTACATTTGTGAAGGAAATTTTTATTAAGCATTAAAGCTTATTGTAAGTCTTTGCTAATATTGTCGCTTAATCATTTTTCTATTCGGTAATTTGTAGTTTGATACTATATTCACTTAGCGTTGTTTGAAACTTGATACGTTATTAGTTCAGTTTTATCTTAGTCACTTGGTTGCACCTCGTCTACCATGCACCTCTAGATTGCACATATCTTACTGTCACCATTGATGCCACAATGTACTGTTTCTCTGAAAGAAAGGAGAATATATTTTTCCCTGTAAAAGCTTATGTTAAGCATTACTTTTTGTGAGAACATACAAATGTTTCAGGAACTATAAATGACAACATTCAATATGGCAAAAATTGTGCTCTTTGTCCCTAATTAGTTGAAATTAATCTTACGTCTGTATAGTTGAGGGTTTGATAATGTTTATTTTTTAATACTCCTCAGTTTCTGAAATATCTTTGTGACAAGACATCTATGAAAAGTCTAGAGAAATGCCTGGGTAGAGTAAAATTTCAATTTAATTGGCTCAAAAATTGATCTAGTGAAGTTTGCTTGTGTTCAAAAACCTAAAAGAACTTGATACTTACGCAAGTTTAATCACAATATTGTGGTGGTACTTAAGCCCCAAACTACCAAAAAAAACTTTATTCTTGCTGTCTCTTCAAATTACCACGGCATCACGTGCAACAGAGAGAGAACTCTCATCTCGGGGTATTGATGCACTCCGTAGTTGCGACTTAATATTTTACGCTCGTCCCACATTTTTTGTGTGTACAAAGTAGTGTTAGGCCTACCGGCCTAACTGATAAACAGTCTTCATATTGTTATTATGCCCCGTGTTGTCTTATAATACTTTAGAATATTGTAAATAATGATAGTAATGATGTTTTAACGTAAATAACTTACCTTTGTAAACTTGCAGTAAATTTTTCCACAAGACTCGTTAAAAACACAAGTCGGCAAGTGTAAACAATCATGGTACCTGAGCCAAGTAAAATATAATATCCAGGGAAGTGTTTATATAAAATTAAATTTGCAGAAAATAATATTAATTAAAAACAGGTGGTGTTGAATACCTATTTAAGGCAACATGAGAAATATGCTATGTTACGCAGGGGAGAAAGTTAAGATGTCGTAGCAAAAAGTTTGTTTTAGATAGAAATGCGTGACTGTTGAGGTGGTACACCTGCAAGTAGCCGACGGCCACAGCACCACCTGCTAATGGGATTTCCACCCTCTTCTTGGGTATAAAAGGGCAAGCTCTCGTCCTCAGAAAAGAGTTTTAGGGCTCAGACTCCTCCGAGCCTTCCCTGGGCGTCTAGCCTCCCTTATACCTTCACCTCTAAAGGCTGACTGCGAACTGTTAATGGCGCAATAGGCAGCTCCTACCCTTGTACGTAAAAGGCCGACTGCGAACTGGTAAGGGTGCAATAGGTAGCTTTCCGACCCTTGTACCTCAACAAGCTGACTACGAACTGATATGGGAGCAACAGGCAGCTTCCCTCACCCACTTCTCCAAGCCCGAAAAAACCAAAGAGTCAAAGTACCTAGCAATCGCACTCGGATAAAAGGGAATACACCCTGTTAGTGCGCCCTCATCACTCGGAAGTGTAACTCCCCCGTGGAAGTCGGAAGTGCGCGAGGCAGTTACGAGGCTTTACCATACTGAGGTTAAGAAGTCGGAGTGAGATTTGTATCTAGTGTAAAACTATTTTCATGTATGAAGTGTAAAGTTGTGTGAAGTGTAAATACAAAATAGTGATCACGAAACCTGTGTATCATTCATTAAAACTCATGTCTGGCAACTTTGTCTTAATCATAAATATTGACCCAGAGGAGGTGCTCTCTTTCGACGAACGAAAGCAGCAGGCTGCCACAGAAAGACGCCAGATCTGCCCTCAAGGAGCTACCTTCACCCCGCACGTTATTCCGGCACCTCAGAAGGTGCCCGGCCGCCAGCTCTTTATCTCGGCTCTCAGCCGCCAGTACCGAAAGAGGAAACGCAATCCGGACCAACTCAGCCAGATACTCAGAGAGGCCCGGCACTTAACGCAGCTCCTGATCAGCTCCAATAAAAAGACAGCCGCGGTCGGAACCCGCCCCCCACCCTCGGTTGAGCCAGCTTCGCAACAAGGCCTGCCAAGATCCAAAGCCACCCTCCAAAAAAAAGCACGGCTCCTGAAACAACTTTCCTAGGTAAGTGGGGACCAGACCTAGCCCCAGAGCAGTAAAAGAAGTCATGTTGCACCTCCCCAACCTACCCCTGTATTGTCAGAGTGTAGCTTCATCCCAGGAGCCCCACCTCCCAGGTACACAGACATGACAGGTATCTGCCCGAGCCCACCAAAAATTATGCTCGACTAGCCAGGGTACTCGACAGGACCCATAGGAAGGAGGTACCGTAACAGTGTATCGTGGGGTACGAAGGCGTGCAATAGCACGGAAATTAAATATTCATATTTCATATGAGTGGCACATATACTAAGGCGCAAAATTACTTGGCATTGCAGACAAGGGAACATGCTCCGCCGGTGGGATACTAAAATAAATTATTGCAATTCAGGCCATTTGCATGAGTTACACATAAAAGAGTTCCTTCAGGCCTGCGCACATCACGCCCAAACGCCTCGGCAAACTTGTACCAAAGTTACAGCGCCACTCAAATAAAATACTATGACTGCAATCAAGCTGTGAATGAATAGAGATGAAAAAAAAAAGAAAGGAAGCTAATTCAACTTAATCACATGGCCCTCGCCATCATGTAGTCCACCCAGCCACGTGGTTGAACACCTTTTCTCGCGAACGTAGTCTCTGACACGTTTTCATCTCACAGAGGGTCATGTATAACTGGGGAGAGCACAGAGCACGCGTGGTTGACCAGGTGGCCGATTAAATATCGCTTTTTATGGGTGCAACACAAAATTTGCACCTGCTTTGCATCTGGTTGCACTGCATTGGAATTATGTACTCATATAAGGCCATAGAAGAAGCATTTAACTTGCTCTGCATTTGCGTTGCGATGCGTCAGTGCAAATAGCAGGTGGCAATATTTAGTCGGGGTGCAGGTGTGCCATAGCCTCCAACCCACCATACATATCCCTTCGGAACTCTCTTAATTACTATGCTCTACACGGGCTGCTCAGAACTCCCAATTCAAAATGTGTGACTTCTGGCAACGTATACTTAATACACAAATCTCTAGATTACGTTAAAAAGAACATGTAGACATAAAATTATGCAATATATGTACTAAAGGCGTCACTGGCGGAGTGATACATTGCGGCCATCGCCGGAAACTTCGCAACGGGCGATTCCCAGAATTCAAGGCCCTTTGTCCAACCTCACGTGCTCCTCAGGCATCAACCTGTCACACGTCTGAGGCCATCCACAAAGATCAAACTGATACAAAACTGAAAATGTGAAATACGCCCTACGGCCTTTAAATTACATCAACAAGTTACTTAGATAAAATTCATGAAATACATAGCTGAACAAAATGAGACTAGTCTGAACCCTCTACGACAAAATTTACTGATCTATACTAATAAATTATTATGAAAGTAAGCTAATAGTAGCCCTATGTAGCCCACCGCAGTAATTATTGATTGTTACAAATGAATTTGTTTTAAAATTGATAGCTTCTTGATTCAGGATGGCATTCCATAGTCTTGAAGGACTAAAGTTCGTCCACAGATCTTGATGTTAGGAATTATAGCTAAATAATGAATAAAGAAACTACATTGAAATGATGAAATCTAGGGGAACAAACGATGCACTTACACTCAGAAAGCTGGACAGGCTCACCACTTTGACCGGGCAACTTATGAAATGTGGGGTTTCACTTTACTCTGCACACAATATCAAATTAAACCAAAGTGACTGGCCTGCCTTTAGTGAGTTGGGGGCTCTTATGCATGGGCCAGCATTGTGGTCGGTGTTAGACTAACACTAAGGTCGAGCAAAAATCATCAATATTGAAAAGAAGAAAAAATAAGGGAAAACACATGGCTGGTGAGGCCAGGTCACTCTACAACATGGCTTACCTCTGGTGATGTATCACACTGGTAACTTGACCAAGAAAACCTGCGTTAGACTAGCAGGTTGCTTTTTGTAAACATCTTGTTACTGCCACTCATGGTACTTGGAGCATAGTGATGAGAAAATTAATTAACAGCTCTAGTATTCTGCAGGCAGTGAAGTTACTGATTTATGTGACACCTATTTTCTTCCATGCTCTGTGATCTGTGTTGTTGCATGTGTGTGGTGTGTATAACATTCTCGTGCTCTCTCTGGGCCTGTTATTGGCACATTGTTTGTGAAATCAATATCGCCTTCGCCCATAGAAAAAAATATTGCTAAAAATAAGGCCCCTCAAAAAATATATGCTGGGAAAAGTTGTGGTGCAGTTATTGCTAACTTGATATTTGTTTCTTCTCAGAAATACAATGTGATTTAGGTTATGTTGGTAATTTGAGGCACTTTAAAATGCCAGTATTTTGTGAAAGGTATTGGGAAACCTTAGTATGAATGTTTCCTAATGTATAAAAATAATTTTAGATTTTCATCAAATAACAAAATGAAAGAATACAAATTTTGTGGGAAACGAATAAGAAATCACGCTAGCTAGTGTAGGATTTTTTGTAAGGTACTGAGTCATACTAGCCCCAAATCTCTCTCCAGTACTTCACAAAAAGTGATTCAGGAGTAGTATTTACCATAATATTAGTCTGGCTCATTTCATAACGGAGCTGGTTCACCGACAGAGGAGCAGCCAGTGTGTTAGGGCGGAATTGAGACTGCCTGTCGTGTACAAAGTGTTTGATTTAGCTTTCCCACCATAGTGTGATGACATTGTTCAGGCAGGCAATTTGCAAGGCCTGGCTTGCCCAGCAGATTGAAAGTGTTTGTTTTACGTCATATTTGTGTAGCTAAAGTTTTGTGAAATGCATCATTGCCACAGTGGACTATAGCCCTGTGCAATTGCAAAAAAGACACTAGAGAGATATGAGTACGGACTCTAATATTGGTTTAAATTGAAAGAATAAATATTAAAATGTCAGTGGTGAACAGAAATTACTGCTCTAATTTTACCAATCACATCCAATAATCATTTTATTGTTAGCATAGTTATTGAGTGTTTGATTGTGAGACCAACCAGCAATGAAGGTTTGTAGACTTTATATGATTGTATTGTGTATCTTTGTTTCCCATGAAGCATAATACTGTAAGTCATTTTGGTATAATTTTTTTCATGAGTGTTAATTTTTGTCACAGCCTTAACATGTGGAGTATCAAATTAAAGCTCTTGTAAATCTGCATTTAGTAATGTTGGGCTAGGTTCTGCCATATCAAGGGGATGACAATGCCACAGGAATGTGGGCTAGACAGAGAACTCACATGATCTGGATGCATCACCTCGCCCACAATTTCTTGTCCGCCACTGGCACACTTTCAGTTTTGTTTAATTTATAATTGTTCTATAATTTTGTTGCGGAAAATGTTGCCATTAAAATTTAGTTTATGTATCTAGGAATCGCTGTGTTGAAATTTAAGTTTAATTTATGTCTGGACGTGGTTTAGTTTGTAAAATTCTTGTCACTAGACGTCAGCGCCATCGTGCACGGCAGTTTTGCTGAGCTCTACTCGTTGAGACAGCTGCTCGCCCCAGTCTTAAAGCAGCCATAGATATGGTAGTATGTTGTGGGAGCAGAATCATTGGGAGGCCTAAAGGTGATAGTTTTTAACAGCATCGACTGCGTAGTTTTATCAAGAGGGTGCTGGCATTGGGCAACCCGATGCTACTCTTTCTTGTCTGTGTAATTTACTGCGTGGTAGAAGTGAGAAAGGAAGTGTAAAAAAAGAAAAATATACAAACTCAGCACCGCAAATGCTTCTGAAATTATTGGTAGTTGAACCTACCACATACTATCCACAATTTACGAATTATGTAAACCCGTTAGATGAGAGCATCTTCCTCCGCATGCAACTGCTAAGGTTTTCATTCAGTGGTATAGAGGGCAGCCCAAGAGGATACCACTACACTTTACAGATTTCGCTTTTAATTTAAGTAAAATTGATATAAATCATTAAAAAGTCAAAGTGCCATACATGTTTATACTAACAAAATGTAAATTTTTTGCAAGACTAATATTCAGATTTATATTATTTTTAATTTTTTACAGTAAAATTCAATTTTTTTCCCCTTAGGGGATGTCTTATTTTTGGAGCAATACTATAATTACATAACTGTCTGAAATAAAAATAATAATGGACTACAAATATTCTGACATGGGAAAAATTACCACTGGTTCGTGTGTTAAAAACAAAAAATCACTAGGTGCGTTAGGACCGAACTTATTATTACAAGTAAGGAAAAATGTCTCATTTAAAGTTATTTTCACTAAATGTCGTCGCTCTGAGAACCTAACCACAATTTTCAGCGAGGACATACTTTAGTATATTTCTTGTAAAAATTTTGTTAAACTGCATTTATTAGTTTCCAAGGAAAGCTTTCGCAAATACTTTTTTGAGAATTATTCCAGTCTAAAGAACTTCTTAACATAATTTGTGTGCATAATTTGTATAGCAGTTTGCAATGCTGGAAAATGTATACCGATATAGTAGAATAAATTTCAAAACCTATATATGTACGGTATATATTATGTACATACAGTAGGACCTCATTATAACAACAATGGTAAACTGCAACAAAAATTGTCTTTTAGAAGATTTGTGTTATATCCAGACAATTTCCATGTAATTCAGAGAGATGATGCACATAATAGTAGTTGTTATAGTGAAGGTGGTGTCATAAGCCATACTCTTCATAATGGTGTTTCACTGTATGTCAAAAACATTTAACACTTTGAGTGTGGCGGCCGTAATTTTACGTTTTTCCGTTTCCTCCGAGAAATGCGACGGCCGTAATTTACGGGATTCGTTTATATATTTTCCCCTGCTGCAGGGCGTATTATTACGGCGCTCGTCTTCCTCGGGAGTGTTCTCTGGACGTCCGAGTACATGTAGACGCCGCTAGATTGCATTTGCAGCATGGTACAGATACGTGGCAGGGGAGCCTCGCCAGCGATGTTCGGCCGACTTGCGGCAGGATCTAGGCGCATATGTATCTCGGGATTTCGCCTGCTAAGTGTTCAGAAGTCTCAGTATTTACGTTTCACGAACACATGATAGCATCGCGGCATTTTTTACTTATTATTCTGAATTTATCACTTCTCTTTTTCCATTTTTATCATCAAGTATTATTCACTAGTTTTCATGCTTTTGTAATGAGCATTTACAAATACTATGGCAAGTAGTACCAGCGAAAGTGACTCGCAAGACAATCTTGATGTCAGTGATGAAGACCCAGAATACATTTTATCGGCAACTGAAAGTGATTCTGGTAACTGAATAATTTTTACTGCTTATTTTGTTGTGGAGACTGGTCAAATTTTCCTGTTATTGCAAGGACTGGTAATGTTTTCAGTATGCAAACACTGAAAGCAACAAATAATATTTTATTATTTACGAGTGGTTTTACTTGTATTTTATGATATTTGAGCATATGTGAGGGTTATATCAAGCTTGTTATTTACAATTCCAGTGAAAACTAAACATCTGTATTACATACAATTACAAGCTGCAAACAGTCACTTTCTATTTTTCTGCCAATGTAGGCTGATTCCTTGCAATGACTGGAAGGTGTAAACAGCCCCTTGTTGTACTATATAACAAAATTAATTCTTACTGGTATCTTTTTTGCTTCAGAGAGTGATGAGACAGGATCACAAAGTGAGGCTGAGAGCACACCCAGTGGTTCAGTACATGTTGGCAGCGTAAGGGGAAGAAGTAGAGTAAGAAGAGGCGGGGTAAGTAGAGGAAGCCATTGTAGTAGAAATAGGGGCAGAAGAAGAATCCGTAGCAGAAGTAGGGTGCGGAAATCAAGAACCGATTCTCAAGATGGATGGACAGAAATTGACGTTGACTCAACTGTAAAGACATTCGCTGGAGAGACAGGTGTTGCTCCAGAAACTGATCTGGATGAACATAGTGTACCATTAGATTTTTTTCTCATTTTATTAGTCCCGACCTTATCAAGCATATAAAACTAGAAGCGAATTTATATGCTCGTAAAAAAAAATTGAACCAAATTTCACCAAAGAGTAGAATAGGAAGTTGGAAACCAGCATCAATCGGGGAGATAAAAAGTTTCTGGCAATAATAATTCATATGAGTGTGTCCGAGAGACCCCGACATGAAAAATCACTGGAGCACCACACCAGTGGTTTCCTGTAACTTTTTTCCAAATTTGTTGTCTAGGGACAGATTTTTATCACTTCTGTCAAATTTTCATTTGAACAATAACGATCAAATGAAACAAAAAGGAGAGCCTTATTTTGAGCCATTGCACAAAGTTCGTCCTCTCATTGACACACTGCGTCAGAAATTCCAAACTTCGTATCAAGTTGCAGAAGACATTACAATAGATGAAGGGATGTGTGCATACAGGGGCAGGCTCTACTTCAAACAGTACATGCTGCAGAAACCAAATCGTTATGGTATAAAAGTGTATATGTTATCTGATTCTAAAACTGGGTATGTGTGGAACTTAGAAGTTTTTTGTGGACAGAACAATGTAGTTACTGAAGTTGTTGTTAGATTGCTTGGTAATTTGGTTGAGAAAGGCCATATCCTGTATACAGACCGTTACTACACAAGTCCTTCATTAGCCCTGGAGTTAGAAAATAAACAAACAGGGTTGGTGGGAACTGTCCAAAAAAACCACATTGGTATGCCTCGTGCACTCCGTAAACCAGAACTACAGAAAGGAGAACACATTTTCCGCAGGAAGGGGAATATGATGGTACTCTGCTGGAAGGACAAAAGAGATGTTTACATGCTAAGCACCAGGCACAAAGCTGATATGGTAACATACTCTGACAGAAGAGGAAGATTGATGACCAAGCCAGCTGTTGTAATGAGTTATAACTCGAAGAAGTTTAGTGTGGACCTCACTGATCAACGTATGTCATATGGTGCGTTCAACCATAGGTCTGTGCCAGTCTTTGAAGAAGACCCTGAAGAAGATTGTTCCCATTCTGGAGCCAGTTTATCCAGACTTTCAGGGAAACATTTTCCAGAGAAAATACCTGTGCCAGAGGGACGAAAAGTGAAGCAAAAGAATTGTAAGGTGTGCGCTGAAATAGGAAAAGCAAGGACTGGAAAGGCAGGACGCAAGGACACAACTTGGCAGTGTAGTGTATGCAAAATTGCAGTGTGTATTGAGCCATGTTTTTCTCTTTATCATTCCAAAAAGAACTATGTGTTATACATTTGGTAACTGCACAAGTGTTACCTCCAAGACGAACACAAATGTGTCTTAATAAGGAACTATATGAACAGAGATTCTCATATATACTGTAAAATCAAAATTTTGTCCAGTTTTTGTTTTTTGTAAAAAAAGGGTTGTGTATAAAACCATTTTTGAAAATTTCAAAAATAATGAAAAATTATATTTTATATACTGTTTTAAAGAGGGAACTGTAAACTTAAAAATGGTGAAAACCTTATTAAATTTTGATTTCAATATTTTTAAATAAAAATTTATAAAAATTGCTTAAAATAGTCAGTTTTTTTAGAAAGGACAATAATTTTATCCTCAGCACTCAAAGTGTTAAATTTAAAAAAAAATTATTTCATCATTTTATGTAATCCCCTACAATTGTGTACTTAAACATCTTGTTGGCTCTCAGATTACATTACATATAGCTGTGCATTTTTTTAAAGTGTGATTTTGCAGGAAAAGTACTTTTTTGTTACATTTGTTCAGTACTGTGTTCATACACATTGAACTTGTGTATCAAAGGGGAGGGAGCCATCATATAGTGCCTTAATGGTTTACTTCTAGGGGGTGTAATTAACTGTAGAAAACACTGAGTGTTTACCATAATGTGCTTAGGTAGACTATTTTTGTGATACTGTAATATTTACAATTAGAATACTAATTTTAATTTAAAACTTGTACGTAGAGTTTCTATTTTGATTTTTGACCCACTTATAACTAGGGACATGCATCTATCGCATTTGCGATAACGCTAGTTTTTATGAGAATTCAGACATTTTTTTGCAAATAAAGCTAATCCTCCCTTTTTCCGAAAATACTCCCATTTTTACCTAAAATACCACCACTTTTACAGAAAACACCCCCACTTTTCTGAACATACAGAGGTGCTTGCAATACAGTGAGATTGTATTTATTAAAAGCTTCAATGCATTTGTAATGTTTATATCGAGGGATAGATTGTTTGTTCTTCAAGAGTCGCAAGGAGAAGAAAATATTTCATTGTACCGTAATTTGTTTTCTTGTGGTTTTCCCTTGCATTACTCTTACGTTACATCAGGGGTAACTTCAGTTGCTTCTGTGCAATAGCAAATTGAACAGTGCGACTTGCTTCAGTATCATTCATATGCAGAAATATGCCGAAACCGAAATGAGTGTGTCCAAATTCTCTGAATATGGACTGTATAAGTGTTTTTTTGCCACTGTAACATGTCAATTTCATGAGTGTGTAAAGTCGCATGTACAAAAAAAGGTTAATAGGGACAAGGATGAATGTCTCGCAGAACAACAAGCTGAAACTGTAGTGAATCGACAGGCATCTGTAATATTGTCTTTTAGGGAAACAAAATGCAAAAATAGTATTCTTCTTTCCTATATTTGAAAGAAAAATTATATAATTTTAGTTTTAATGTGCATATACAAATTGATTGAAATAGAAAATAACACCACTTTTGGCTGAAAATAATGTCACTTTTAGCTTAAAATAACCCCACTTTTTGACATCAAATAAAACCACAGATGCGTGTCTCTACTTATAACAAACATATTTGCTCACTTCTACACATGATGCTTCATCATTAGTGAGCTGTGTTGTGGTGTGCCTTGCAACAAAACTTTGTCATGTTTTTACATTGCAGTGAAGAATAGTGCGCCATCGCTGGTACGAGGGCAGTACAGCTATTATCACTACATGCAGGATAACATGGATGACGATGGCTGGGGCTGTGCGTACCGTTCCCTTCAGACTATCATCTCCTGGTTCAGGTTGGTTTTCTTGCACGTCTTTACGCTGCTATAGGTACCGCATGATAAGTAAACCTTTTGTAAATGAAAATTTTGACAAATGGCACAGAAAATTGCACCTTTAGACCCTGCAACTATTTAAAATATATTGATTTTTTACTTAAAATAATTTTATCAGTAATAAATGTAATATTTTCAGTGCCATTTTTGCAACAGTTGTGTTTCTGAAGGGTTGAACTTACCGTGAGGCATCTGCGTACACACAGAGCAGTTCACTTGGCTTATGATGTGTGTTTAGTGGTGACGGAAAGTAGTGAGAAACAAGCTGAAGAAACAGTAGGCCAGGGATGTGCTGCTCAGTGAAACTTAGATTATTTGCTAGGCCTGACAGTATCATTTGGGATGAGTGAGTAGTATGTAGATAGATACTAGAATCTTCCCTGCCTCAAAATTCCACATTACTACACACCAACAGACCTAAATGTATTACTGTATGTAACAATGGACATAAGGTCCTTCGCTGGTAGAGCTCCGCGTGTCTACAGTCTGTAATGTCTGGAGGGGTGGTAACCTTGGTGGGAAGCGCTTGCATATTAGTATACTTTCCTTACCTTGCTGTGGCTGGGGGGGTGAACGCAAGTCGTCACATCCGAAACTGTGTTGCACAAATAGACAGCAACGTTTAGTTGTGTGTCCGTACGCATTGTATCTTAGTTTCTAATTTTCTGACGTCACTCATTTTGTATCTGCTCAGAAGTATCCATTTAAATGTGTACAAATCTGTGCTTCACACGTCAACGACGCTCTAGACATTTCAAGTGTCTCTGTGTTAGCAACGACTGCACGTTTACATCTCAAAGTGTCGATTCAACCAAGATGACAATTTTGACTTGTTCTACTGTACTCAGTAAAAGCTTTGATTACGTCACTATATTATGTTTCTCTTGTACAATGAAACACAAACAAATACACCAATGCATATTTTCAGTAAATTTGGCACCAGTTTGTTTTCACCCATCTAGAAAAATTTTCATAGTTCATGTCTTTAGGACAATCTTTGAACTTCTGACTGGATTTGAAAATATGTAACACATTTGGAGCAAAGTCTTCTTCACCGCCTGCATGCACAACAATTAATCGCAGGGTCGTCGAAAGGGGGAAATTGGATAGGGGTCCCAAACCAAAAGGAGCCAGCACTGTAGAATATTTAATTAGAAAAAAAAGTTTATCTACTAATAAAAATGTTTATTTCATTGATCTTGCATTCAGTCGATTGATTTGGAAAAATATCATTTGATTTCTAACTTGGAAAATAAAAAGCAAATAAATAAAATTAATGGATTTGGGATGGTAAGGCCAGGGTCTCCGAAGACATACAGTACTTGTGCAGGGGCTCGAAAATCCTACCGGCGCCCTGATTAATCGCGGACTTGTCCCAACAGTTTCAGCAACACCAATTTTCAAATCTGATTGCCAGCAAGAAGTTGCACTGCGTGAAGCATTGACATAAGTTACGTCAACATAAACTACATATTACCCTACAAGTCCGCTCCAGATATTGGCCCCTCCAAATTGTTAAACCCGGTGTTTCAAATCAAGGTCTTTTTTTTGAATTTGCACATTTGCTTTCAAAACCCGAGCTTCTTAAACAATTTCAGTAAATATTGCCTACTGCAGTTCCAAACACATACCATCATCTTGCAAAGCCAACTTTTTTGAAAGTCGGGACAGTTTTTCGTACAGTATGACATTAATATATTTTGTACGTGTATCATTGCTCTTAAAATTGTTTATTTCAATTATGACCTGTGTCAACTTGATACGCAACGTAATTCCTGATATAGGAGCCATTAGTGAGGCTACTTAACGTGTAACACGGATTCGTAGGCATCTGTGCGGAGTGATGCTAACAGACAGCAGGCAGACACAAGATTAATCCCATCCTTTCCTTGCGACTTTGTCACGTGACTGACAGCTGACACTTGGGGGTTTTTGCAGGATCTTTTGTCTGTTGTCACATTATAGTTAGGTTTATACAGTAAAATTATTTTCATAGTTTTTTTTCTCCATAAATTATAAATTAAATACTGTACATATTAGCTTTAATGCTTAGTAAAGATTTTCTTCATTAATAAAATAATGTAAGACATTGAGACCGCAAAGGTGATAACATTACTGCTAAGTTTAACTCCACATCACATAGATCAGTTACTTTCTCGATGTACAGTTGCATACTGTATTTGCTGTCTCAATTTTAATGCAGTTTTTCTTCTCTGCGGATGATAGTTAATAAGAACTGAATGGATCACATACCAGGTAATCAAAGTTCTGCTGTATAAAATTTCAATAACTATTAACTAGTACACTAGAATTTAATACAGTAGAATCTCTCCTTCAAGACCCTTACGGTTTCAGACAATAGAGTCGTAAAAGAGAAGTGGTTGTAATACATGTGGTCCTAATAGAGAGGTTTTACTGTACTGTGCATAAAATTGTAACAGAAATACTGTATTTTATTCCTCTTATTGGGCTTACCAAAAGGTGAGGAGTTCTAAATGCAGCATAATTGTGCCGGACGATGCCATTGGTCGGCATGTTTTCTCTGGGAACTCCGCCCCCCCCCCCCCTTCCTTCATTCCGGCAATGCTCCATACTCGCCTTATGTCACTTCTCATCAGCGCTGACCAAAATCTCTCTCACACTTACTAAATGCAGGATGAATTGTGTAGGCATCTGTAATTAATTACGTTATATTTCAATATAGAACAGAAATAGAAGGAACGTACTTTGTTTGTTTTCCAGTTCCAGCCAGCTCAAACTGTGTGGCGAAATTTACATTTGTTTTTATCACATTAAGTTTTTTAATTTAATTTCAACAGTATAGTTTGTCAGGTTGTGGAAATTTTCGGTATACAGAACGATAACATTTAATTTGAATTTTCATGCTTATTTTGGTAAAAATAAGGTAACCAGAAGTCATAAAACAAAAATATGGAACTCTGTGAATATCCAAGGTCTATAATAGGGATTTGCAGGATCCTGGCCTTCATGAAAATTTCCAATGAAAACTGCTATCAGAAATCTTGGGCGAGAAAAAAATTTTTCCCGGAAAAAGTTAATGAGGCAAAAATATTTTAATTTTACAAAATTTGTCAGTTAGCCAATGAAAAGCAGGAATTCATTGTAGTACAAGTATTTTGCAGTTGCCACACAACTGTATATCATAAAATACAGTTGACGGCAAACTGTAAACGCAAGCTAACCGAAATTAATGTTCACAAATTAAAAAAATTAGACTTTGTGAGAAACCTTGATTTCCTTCATCTACTTGTGGCATTATTATGATCCATACTCAGTTTTTATTAAATCACAGTTTCTTGTTTATAAGAACACGTAAGAACATAGAAGTGAGAAATATAAAGTCCGTGAACATTGGCTACATATGCAGAAGTTGGACAAGTTGCAATAATACATGCATGTGGTGACATGATAAGTCCCCGATTTATGTCGTTTCGGTTTTACATCGCTAATGTTTGAGTACCTATGTTTCAATTTAAGTAGTCGCTGATTCAGAATAACGTCGTTTAAGATTCCCATGCTTTTTATTTTTATTAAAACACTGTACATAAATTGTCATACATACAGCAGTTTTGCATTATTTGTGTTACGTAGCGTAAGCTACATGCGCGTTGCTCTATACATTATCATATGCTGCGACAAAGGCTTCCTGCCCTCCACGCAGTGATGCAATACTACTCGCCTGCCCACGTCGCTAGAGCGACAAAACCTTATCTCCTTCTCGAGACAACGCAGCAGGTTGCTGTTCCCTTCTCTAAATAGCGCTTGGCCCTGCTTCAGTCGCTGTGATGACGTTGTGTTGGGCTGTTAGTCCGGGATTACGATGCCTTCACGTTCCATTTAATTTAACTGTCATGTAAGCAGGAAACATCTAGACAAGCACATTTGAATGGGCCCTATCACGATCACCCCACTTTATATACATACCTTCACATTCACGTAACGAAAACCTTGTCTATGTCAAGCTTAAGTTAAAGTGATACATGACGTTATACCATGTGATCACCTGGGCCAATCACATTTCGGAGGAGTTGATGTCTTCTATTGTGTCATGTTATCTTTGACTAATAATTTCAAGGCTCTCTCACGACGTTTTTCAGTGCCTACTTGCAGCCTACGTGAAGGATCCTAATATGGCACCTCAAATGATTACGTATTACGTACACATGAACATGAAAAAGTTGTAATAGATACATGAACATGAAGTCCTCGTAATTCCACCTTATAAACGTGCCACTGTTTTAGTTTACATTACTGCGCTTAAACGTACTTCAATACAGTATCAGTTCACTGCAATTAATGCTTTTTACTTTACGAAATGGCTTCGAAACAGTCGAGTTTATCTTCGAAGTTCGTTATTTAAAAAAATAAGAACAGAACACCTGTCTCGTTAGCCATGAAAATGGAAAATTGGCGACATTTTGACTCAGGCGAGAGGGCAGTTGACATTAGTAAAGCGTTAGCACTACCGCCTACAACAGTTCGTACAATTCGAGCAAACGCGGACAAAATTGGATGACATGAAGCAGAAAAGAACCAACCCACAAATTAATCAATTTGGAGATGATCATGCCATGTAGAAGAGGGTCCGAAGTACGTCTAGAAAAAGAAGAAGTATTAAACCACAACATTTGACAAAAAATAAGAGGCCGGAAAAAAAGGCCAATACAAGGCTTAGAAACACACAGAAAACTTTGACCTTGAATTTCTCAGTTCCAGTTGACTGTGGATTGGGTCCTTTCTGCTTAATGTCGTCCAATTAAGAGTAGCTTGCTTAACATGCCATCTGCCAGTGCTACAATGACTAGTTATTCACGTCATAATGCAATGGAAAAGATGCTTGCCATGTGGATCAAAGCAAAGAATCAGCACAAATTGTCCTGTAAATTCAGCACTGATTCAAAACAAAGCCTTTTTTTTTCCAGCGAGGTAATAAAAATTGTTGAAGGCGCTTTGACCGTAATGTATGAATTGTTTACTGCCAGCTGCGGGCGGTTTCAGCGATTTAAGGCTAGGTATAGTTTCCATAACATAAAAATGATGGGCGAAGCAGCCAGTTCCGACACCAGTACACAAAGGAATTTATTCCGAAACTTGAGAAAATTATTGAAGAAGGTGGATACACGCCGAAGCAAGTTTTCAATGCAGATGAAACCGGACTTTTCCAGAAAAAGAAATGCCGGCGAGAACCTTCATCGCCAAAGAAGAAAGAACTGCACCTGGTTTCAAAGCTGCAAAGGATAGTGTGACAGTCTTACTGGCGGCAAACACAGCTGGCGATTGCAACGGAAAAAAAAGTGATACTAATATCGTATGCTTGCATGTCTGTGTGCGCACGCTTCCGGTCGACTGTAGGCAGTGGCGGCAGGCTGGACTCATTTTGCGTCCTTTCTATTTACATCACAGTTTTCAGAAATGTAACCCTGACGTAAACCGAGGACTTACTGTAATTTCCTAATATAGTGAAGGCACAGAGTTCATGTACAATGCTATTTTGATGTACAGTACTTGATTAATGTAAGGAATTTTGGTTTACAGGTATTTTAAATACACAAGTTCTAATCTACAGCAATACTTCGGCATATTTTGTCGACTCATACTCAAAAATATTGTATTTAAATCATCCTCTCAGTCTGTGCTTACAGAATTGCTACAAGTAAGCTGTACCTAACCTCACATCTTCGTGCCATACTTTCAACAAAATATACTCGGGGTAACACTGCTCTAATGAGCAACACCACACGAACATACCAATGGTAACATTTTACTGATATGCTGAAACAAAAGTGTAGCACAACATTATATTGTAGGACTACTGTAGATAGAGTAGTAATGCATGATGCATGTCGCACACAGGTGGCAGGGATACACGGAATGTGAAGTGCCTACTATATGGGAGATACAGAAGTGTCTGGTGGACATTGGGGACAAGCCACCCACCTTCAACAGATCCAGGAGCTGGATTGGCTCTATGGAGGTGAGCTTTGTGCTGGAGTCTATGCTTGGCATCACCTCACGCATCCTGCGTGCCAGCTCTGGGAGCGAGGTTGTCTCCTTGTCAGATGACCTGGCAGCACACTTCAAGTCTCAGGGCACGCCAGTCATGATAGGTACGTGCATTTGTGTTTGTGTGCATACTGGTAATGAGCACAGGAGATCATAAAAAAATGAAAAGCACTACATAAAATTTCTATCCATACACAATTACATATTTTAATTACCTCAGATAATTTCCTTGCTCTCAGAATGCACATTTCACTCTATACATACTTAATGGTTAAATGTTATATTTTTTAATGATCGTTTGTACAAGAAAATAGTTTTATGGACTACAATCATTAAAAAAATTAATCGTATAGAATTTTTGAGTGTGTGGGTGCATTTGTGTAGCATGCCACATACTCTTAAAGTCTGACTTGCATCTTATATGTTACATTTATGAAAATATGGTACATACTTCAGTTTATTTGCAATATGGGATGTTGAGAAGCATAAATACTTAGAAAGCCTGTGTATGCTGCCAATGTAGTTTAAGATATTCTGGAAGTGTTCAAACTGGCATGTTATGTTTACAAAATGATTACATAGCATAGTTCCCTGTAAAAAAAAAACTGACATTTTTGGTAATTTTGTTTTACGTTCCATTAACTTCATGGCTAACTACTATTTACTGAATTTCAATATTGCTTGTGTTTCACTTCCAGTGTAACTGTTAAGGCAGTTGCCTACCTCAGAACTCTAGCGGCGGCAGGAATAGGGTTTTATCTGTTAAATTTAATTTGGTAGGGCTCCGTCACATTTCGTGATATCGCTTCCAGGCAAGAACTATTTTTTGTATCGAGAAAAGAAAAACAATGCTGAATGAATAAAACTGCAGGGAAAAAAATTGTGAATAGCCATTTTCAAGTGTTTTCAGTGTGTGAAAGTGCTTTTTTTTACTCAGTTTTTAGGATATTGTAAGAAAAAACCACTTGAAGAACATTTAGCAATGTGCATGGCACCAATATGAATAAAAAAAGTCAGTGACTTTGTATATTTATCTTTAACAGGTACTCAACCACATCAAAAATAATTTAACATGTAAATGCTCACTCCACCGTGGCTCTGGGGTAGGCAGCTCTTAGATGTTCACACAAATATGCTTATAATAATAAACATACTGCTACATCGTAATACATTCTGTTCCTGATTTTTGGAGGCCCCATGGTTCCCTAATATTACCTCATAAAATCAATGTCTTTGTAAAATTGAAAGTGGCCTATTTTGAACCCCTAAGAACCCAAAAATTGGTTTAACAGTGCATTTTTTCTTTAGTAAAGTTGTTTTTTTTTTTTTTACTGCTTGTGATAAAAAGTAACAATGTCTTTCAATTAAATTAAAATTATGTCAGGGTTCCTACAGTTTGGAAAGTCAGGGAAATTTGAGTTATTAGTCAAGAAGTCAAATAAAAAATGGGCATTTTTTAGTTTGAGCTATTATCTGTACATCTATAGTCTCCAGTTGCAATAAATTCCGTTCAGTTCAAAATTTCATTTGAAGCTTACTGCAGTCTTCTGCATGCTAGTGGTAGTGAATGAAGATGTGAAGGTCATAAAGTAAGTTTGCTAATTTTGCATGTTTGTCTTAAGTTGTGTGTTGAATTAAACTCTTGTTTGAAAAAAGAAGCCTGAAACTGTATTGGATTCAAAATTTACGTATTAAGCTGCATTTTCCGTCACTTCTTGTTCACCAACGCACTATGTAGTGTTATTAAAATAAGCTACCTTAAATTTTGCAGAAGACTGAAAGTAGTTGGCATTCCTTACTTCAGTGGCTAGTGGTGGTCTTTCACGTTTTGAACAGGTCACAATTAATTGAACACAGTGCTTGGAAGTTTATGTTCATGTAAATGGAAGTTTTATTAAATTTTAGTTTTGAGTACTAGATAAAATCAGAAAGCAGGCATAATTCTACTGAATTCTGAATGATTGTAAATAAAATAATGAGAGTAACAATGGTTATAGTGTACTGTATCTAAAATGTGTGTTGTAGTTTTAAAAAAGTATGAATGTGCTTGCAACTATTACTAGAGCAAAAATCACTTTTTCATAGTCAATTTGAGTGAAAATTTCTTGTAGAGTTTGTGTTGGTTATATTGTGTTAATTTTGTTCAATTATGTGTCTGCTTTCTGATTTTTGTGTTAAAGGTGCGGAGGAGGCCAATAAAAGTGTGGTACAATTGAAACACTGTTTTTTTTTTTTTTAAACTGAACAGATTTTTTTTTTTTTTTTTATGAAATGTTGGTCAGGGAAGGTCAGAAAAAGTCAGAGAAATAATTTTGACTCAGGCTGTAGGAACCCTGTATGTTTTAAGTCAAATAGACCTCTTCCAATAGGGAAAATTCCTATTTTTTATTATATTTTTATTCAAAAGTGCGTCTAATTTAATGAACAACAGTGCCATACTATCTTTCATTGCGTCTGTGGAACTCCAGAAAAATTTTAATGAAATGAGCAGTCTGTTTTGCGCAGCAAAAACGTGAATGGCCATATTGAATTCCTGTGACGTCCTGATACTGTACATTTAAATGTACGTAACACACAAACGACAGCAACATACGTCCAAGTCGTGAAATTGTGTTAAATAAGGTAATTTATGCGGTAAAATTGAGTATAGCTTGAACTTCGAAGGGTATAAATGTGGATAATAGTTCGTTTCGCAGCAATAAAATTCAATTTACTCGGAATAAAATCTTAACTTTAGCGCCGTCTGATAAATCAAGGCAGACTGCATGGTTTAAGCTTCAAAAAGAGACCTAATAGTCTGCTATTAATGACAAAAGTGCAGTATACATATGTAATGCTGCACTATGTACAACATGACACGGTTAGAAGAAAATAAATAAGTTCTTTTAAGTTAAAAATTGCAGTCAATAGCGTGCAGTTTGTGGCGAAATTTCTACAGCTGTAGTGTTTTGGCTGTTCCACTGACTGTGGCAACGTCATTAGCCAATAGGCGAGTTCAAATACCCGTGATTGGCCGATAATTCGAGGGGTGGGCGGGGTTTTCCGAAACTTGCCCTGAGAGATGGCAGCACAGTTCTCAATGCCGTTCACGAGAAACGTAAAAATTACTGACAGAAAAAATGTACTTGTAATAAAATAATTGATCTGCTATGTTATTTTACTGATTCGTGCAACCAGAATGTCGATCATAGTCAGTGACAGGCTTGGTTAAACGCATTCCAAACGTAAGGTCGATAGGTTACACTTTTTGTACGCATGTGAACTTCGTTCGTCTGACCTTTCAAACCTATACTTATTAATATATATCGGATCTGAAACATTAAACTGAATTTGTAGTAAGTTACATTATCTCTCTGGAAATTAAATTAAATTTACATAAACTCAAACCTATGACTAAAACGTCACAGTGTGTGAGAGCTACTAATAGGCCTACATTACTGTCTTCACTAACTTAAAATGAACTCAAGTGAAATAAATCTTCGTTGTTGGCTACCAAATCTACAACCATGCATGCCTAAACAACAGGCGAATTCCCAGAATTAACTTTTACATAACCGGGTTCGCTAAATTTCATTAGTTTAGTAAGTCGTTGAAAAATTCCATTACACACAATAGTGCCTGGCCTGCGGTGGCTAACCAAAACAAGTAAGACTACATCATAAATGTGTTAGCCAATAAGAACGCGTTTTCAATATTTGTGATGGCATTTGAAAATACTATGGAATTTTTAAAGCTGAATAATTCGAAAATTACAATGTTCACGGAGCTATTGCTTTGCCTGGCTGCATTTAGTGCCGAAATAATTCGGAAAAATGAGGTAAACATTAAACATTTTTTCTAGGAATTTTCCCAATTAAAAACATACCTAAGATATCACAGAGCAACTTCCAACAAATATGAATTATTTTTCCAGCATTTTACATAAATATAAGACAATTAGTAGGAACCACAATTATTGTACCATAATAGTTTTTCATAAAGTAGCATTTGATATTAAATAAAGCAGCAACCATACAGCAGCTTTAGAGAACATGCATTGTTGTAGAGAGTATCATGGGTGAGCTTTATAGTGATTTTGATTCTTCATATGAACACGAATCTACAGAAGGCAAATGTAAAAGCCACTATTGTAGGTACTAACAGTGTACATATCATGATTGTGTATGATTTACATTTCTGAAGGCACATAAACTCCATAACCATCTACAGTATAATATAATTACACACTGATTGACTTTACATAAAATCGTAACATTGGAAGTTAAGATTGGCAAAAGTTATTCATTCCTGTTCACAATGTTTTCTTGTGTATAGTACTATTTTTTTCTTTCCGGTCTTCTGAAAAAATGTTTTAACAGTGTTCTACTGCATAAAATTACAAATTGTGTATTTCACCACCTTGAATTAGATAATGTATTTTTGACAATTTTCACTACAACTTCTTAACAGTATTTATTCCCAACTATTCTCAGTTTTTTCAAACCATTTTTTTTTTTTTTTTTTTTACACTTTCTGAGAATGTTCTAGTGATCTTGTAAAATCAGGCCTGCACTGTACATGTTTTAGCAAGTACTATTGTAAATTGCTACAGAATTGATTAAAAACCTTCAAGTATGTGACAGTGTAATGTTGTAATCATGCATATTTGGTAAAGTAAAATGTGAACTTGCTATAAATAATGCTTTACATGAAACAGGGTTAGTTGACAGATATTACCTAATTTAACATTTTGATATTTTTTTGAAATAGGTAGCATCACATGTGACAAACAACTAAACATCAAAGTGTTTGGCTTGATGCTTCAAAAAATTGAGAATTCACAAATGTAGATTACTAAAAACTAAACTTGCGAATAATTAGAAATGCAGCTTTACAGAATTATTTGTGTATTCTTGTAAAATGCACAGTCTTGTGATGCAGGTGGTGGAGAGCTAGCACACACAATTCTTGGCATTGATTGTGATACATCATCGCAGGAAGTTAGGTTTTTGATCCTGGACCCACATTACAAGGGGAAGGACAACCTGGACACAGTCCTAGCCAAAGGCTGGTGCGGGTGGAAAAGTGCCAACTTCTGGAAGAAGTCAGTTTTCTACAACATGTGTCTGCCCCGCAGGCCTCATTGTATTTGAATTCATGTGCAAATGTGTTTATACTGAAGATATATTTTTGACTATGTAAATGCATGGGAAAATTGACATTCCTTACACACCCAGATGTTAATATATTATGTAATTGTGAAAATTTTTAATGGTGATTTTAAATGTTACGTGCAATTTTTTTTAATACAGTGTTTTTGTTTTATATTTAATGAAATACAACTGTGAAATATTTATGAAGTTGGATTAGAAAAGTAAATGCATGTTTGTGTGTGGTAGACGTAGTTGTTGCCAATCAAAATATCATAGATTTCATTTAGTACACATTTATAAAAAATTACTTTCCAGTAAAATATTATAATTAGTTTTCTAGACAATACTTGTACACTGTAATTACATTTTCCTTACACATGGAAAAAAAATTAAGTTTCATAGGTTTTACCTACAGGCACATCAGTGTGACAATATGCAGGTCACAGCGACGTACGACGACCTCCAACTGACATACTAAAATGAAAGACATAATTCATACGGAATTATTGTATAGAAAACTATTTCTAGGAATGTGTAAAAAAACCAACAGATTACTCATAAATTAAAAAGTAAAGTATCTAAAAAAATTTGACCATTTTTATAGCAAAAATTATTACTGTTTGATTTGTCGGTTTAAACAAGCACACTGAGTAAAATTTCAATTATGTATTTCAGCAAGACATTTGGTTTTCATTATGTATGCAGTAGAATCAAGTTGTTAAGAACCCTCACTGTTTCAGGGAAAAGGGTTGTAAAACAGGAATAGGGACATTTTGGGCTGATTTGGACCCACCCAGTATCCCTATAAGTCAAAATTTGTCACTTTTCTCGCAAAGTTTATGTTCAGTCATCTCTGGTATAAAAAACTACAGTTTTTAAATTAAATGCATGTAATTTCAATAGTTGGGTGCTTCAGCAAAAAAAAAAAAAAAAAAAAAAATATATATATATATATATAATATACAGTAGAACCCTGGTTTAGCTAACTGCCACGGGACCAGAAAAAGTTTACTCTAAACCAATGTTTCGTTACGTAAATCAGACTTCATATTTTTTCACCTCCCCCCCAATCCCTCTGGCATGTTTAGTCTAAATTGAAGGTAATTTTTAAAAAGCCCGTTAGTTCTGAACCATAACAAAACACATTTACCGTCAACAGGTAAGCCACAGCCGTGAATGGGAAAAACATCTAGTGGAACGCTCGGCAAGTGTGCACATGGTGAGTTAGGCCGCCTGCGCGCCATCAACACAGCGAGCTTTCAATCTTCCATCTGTCTCCGTCCGCTCCTCCACCAAAATTTAGGTATTTCCCGTAGGATGGGGGGGGGGGGCAGTAATAAAAGCTGAATTGAAGGTTTGCGAGACAATGTTAAAATAATTAAACAGGCGCGGTGGCGGCTATTGTGATTGTAGCCAGCCATGCTCGTGAAACAAACTGGTTTGTCTGTTTGCTAAAAATACTTTGCACTCGAATGTTTTTTAGCATAGGAGAAACAAATGAGTGAAACTTCCCGTTAATGGACACATGTGGTGAATAAAAAAATTGTCCACTATTGAGAGTTGTCCGTTATTAGGAAATGCATTACAATTAGGTAAAATTGAATTCAAAGATTTAAACACACAAAAAATTGGTACAAAATTCTCTTAACTAGTAACAAGTAGGCACCAAGTAATGTAAGGTGCAGTAACGTGGAATTTTTTGAGTAAGATGTGCCGACGTGATAAAACTCTGTCTGCAGTAAAATGGCTCGCCAGACACACGTGACACTCTCTCTTTCTTCTTCGTGTTTCCTCGACAGCTGTAGACAGAAGAATCTATGGTTATCTCACATGTAGCGGAAGTATCAATAGAGTGCATGCACTGTATTGTTTACTATTAAAACCAAGAGTGTTAAAATAAATGGGTGATCTGTAAATACGTCCGTCCAAGACAGTAAAACACTTTCAAAATTGCTCGTGAAACTAATCGCCCTGTTTCGACGTAAGACTCTTGTGAAGGTAACAGACAAAGGTTTTTTTTTCTCTTTCTTTTCCCCAAAGGAAGAAAGTCTATACCTGAGTGTTAGGTTGTAAAAGATATGGTTGGTTGTAATGCAATCGGAGACTTGAAACTAAATCACTTGCAGTTCATTGGTCTAAGAACCCGCCGACGTTTGAGAAAATAAACCTGACTATATAAATATGTCAGCTGCCTGTAATCAGGAAATATTAAACCAAGGTCTTGATTACATGTGCCCTCTTTGGATATTGGTACAATAATTGTTGTTCCAAAAGTAAGGGAATTTTACGGCCACATGTATCTAAAAGGATGAAGAATAACTAGTGAACAAAACATCTATTACACTTGTACTGTATACGATACTTGTAACCATAGTCCGGACAAAGTTATTTACCATACTCTCACTTAGCAGATGTGTAAGCATCGTTACTGTGCATGACCGACTGATTGCGCCTTCACCAGCAGGGCAGGTCATTTGTGCGTGCGTACATGTGTGTGTCCGCAGCAAACAATTACGCAGTGTTGCCACGTATCCCGTCTGGTCTTGCTTAGCATCTCGGCATGCGCGTTTGCTGGAGCACCTGGTGTTGAACTGAGCTAATTTTGAATTAACGTGGTACAAAGTTGCGTGCATACGATGGACTTGTGGATAAATTGTGTTACGTAACGGACTCAAGAGCATAGCCCTCGTACATTGCACGTACACTGTAATCTCGAGCCTCATCAGTTTTTAAGTGTACAAAGCTAGGCCGTTTTTGGGAATGCACCGCAGCTATTCTCTGTCTATGACTTCAGTATTGCTTCTTTATTTTTTATTGTCCGTTATCTGAATTTTCCTCACGTCAAATTTGGCGGCAACATCACGGACGCTTGATTTTTCTTTTTCATGCATCCTAATCACAGCTACCTTATCTTCTAAAGTAAAATGTTTGTGCTTCTGCGGTATTTCACACAAAATAAGTCACTCGATTCACACAGAATTTAGCACAACCGCTACTTTATTACATGATATGCATAAAACGAAGAATAAACAAAGACTAGACAATAATATGCGCACTTCACACTCACATCACACGCATGTGTTGGGAGGATCAAGATAATGCGGCAGCTACGCGCTACCTGCTTGCAAGGGGTGTACAAATCACACGTTTCTTACGACTCGCTGCCGAAGAATTCATTTAAGCTGTTTTGCAACTGTTTTTGCACTTTTTTGCGCCAATTTGTCCGTTATTCACCACTTATAATGTGCCAGCGTCCATTAATTAGAATGTCCGTTAATGAGAGGTTATTTCTCCATAAGAGTCCATGTTATTCTGCCGGTAATTGGAAAACTGTCAGTTAATGAGAATTGTCAGTTATTCAGAAAGGTCCGCTAAGAGAAGTTTCACTGTATTTACATTTACTGTAGTAAATTTGTTGTACAAAGTATGTATTGACGCCGTGTTCGGTGAGAGTGAGGTAGAAACGGAGCTGCGTTGGAATGTTCTGGGCGCCACCCGGTTAAGCGTGTAACCGGGAACACGAGGCTCGATGGGTCATGGTCTGTTTGTGCTGGCGTGCCCCTCTCTCACTTGGTGAGTCGCAACAGCTGCAGATCGGGAAAAGCAGGGAGGATCTGGAGAAAACTACACCTTACATGGACACTTATGGGGCGGTCCACACCCCCATACCCTAGGGCCTTAAGCGAGCCAGTTCCAAATGGCGAAACAAAGTAAAACACTGGACCGGACAGTTGCACATGCGTGTTACGTTTCTCGGTGGACAAATCAGAGTCCCGAAGCGCACCACGTCTTGTTCTGTCCGTCGCGGCCGCTGATTCAAGACTGCCTTCTTCATGCCCTGGTAAAGGGAGGGGGGCAGCAAAGCCATGTGTCCTGCACTGGCAGATGGCCGGGATGGCAGGTGTCACACGTAGGTGTCAAGTTCACACATGCCCTGCCACCGTCACTGATCTGCCACACACACTCAAGTATCGCACATCTGCCATTACCAACCAGCGAACACCTGCCGCGACCAGGTGCAACTCCACCTGGCCTGTGGCCTGATACGACGACAGTATAAATAATATAATAACATATTTTTTATAAATTTTCTGCATTTTTTCACGAGACGTGACAGAAAATAATCACGCAAGTCGCCACTGCATTCTACTGGTAATAGAATTAATAGAGCACGCTGCACTGCAGCACATTCTAACATACACGGAACACTATCTGTGAGTTAGTTCCTGTGCTGTTCACCGCTAGGCTGTGGTAACTGGGTACCTAAATGCTCGTTCACTTGCCAGCCGCTAGGTTGAAGATCGAGGCATGCACTTGTTATGCAGCACGGCTTCACTCGCTCGGCCGCGCGTGCTTATCTCAAAGTCACTCCTGTGTCCAAAGTTTTCAACAAAGTTTAACTTTTTTTTGTTGACGTATGGTTTAAGCTTGACTACGGAGAAATAAGTATGTACTGCAGACAGTGGTACATTTTTAACAGACTTACATAACTTATATTCCATTTAGTCAAAGTCACTTAGTTATTTTATACATATTTTATTTATTGAAGATTCCTAAAAATCTTTACGTTATTCCCGAGTTCGTTAAACGGAGCTATTTTGTATATTCTAAAAAGCAATCTTCAGTTTCTCCTCGTCGCAGAAAATGGCACAAACACAGTGCAAAATGCCCACTTCCATTGACTTACTGTGAAAATTATGTGATTTTTTATTGAAAAATTAACTTATTATTCGAGATTTTATTATATTGATGATTTTATTATATTGATTTCTTAAGTCATTGACATTGAAGTTGAAAACGCTGTGACTTGGCGGTGCAGCCAGGCTGCGCTCTGGTTGCGTATGTTGGGGGAGAGAAGAGCAGCGTGCTGGCCTTGGTATGCCTCCCTCTCAGCTCGCTGTGTGTGCGTGATTCATCCTGCTTCTACTTGCCTGGCGCGAAGCATACTCGGACCACAACAGAACAACTTGTATTATTTACTTGAAAGTGTACTGCAACGTTGTAAAGGCTTTCAGTGTAGCCGTTGAGCCTATGTTCTTTGGCTATTGGGCAAGAATTGTTGCATTGTGTCGCCATTACAAGATTTTAAGCGATACTGATAACACGTGTTTGTTAAAGAATGAACATTTCCAAAAAAATTTCTATACTTCTAAAAAACCAGTACGCCCGTTAGGAACGCGAATTCGGAGCACCTCAAAAGGGCTAAACACACACTTTTCAAGGTGTTGTCACGTATAAAATGACTGAATTAATCATCGCTTAAATTCCTAGGCCTATAGTAAAAATTATACAACTATGGCACTGTGCACCAGTTTAATACTCTGCACTGCGGATAGAGGCGAAGTGGCTCTCGGCGCGCTGGCCGCAGTCACTCTTATCGCCGCTCTGTTGAGCGAACGTAATCAAAAACCTTATCAGCACACGGCGATGGCACTGGTTGTATGTGTGTCGTAGGCTGTTTTTACGCTAGCCCAGCCACATGTGCCGAGTGATCAATAATACAACGGAAGTTGTCAAGGTCAAGCGGAGCTGAATTCTGTTGCTAGAAAAAAAAGAGGCGATTATGCCGGATTGTTTTTTTTTTTTACTGACTGAATGCTGTGCTGGTCCTTGTTTTTTTTTGTGTGTGAGGATGGGGGAGGGGAAAGAAATATGCCCTCTCTTTAACCCCCCTCCCAAACCCCAGGGTCATCGACACTCGACAGACATGGAAACAAAGACAATGGCTGGGAGAAAGTGGGAGGATAAAATAAAAAACACAAGGCTCTACTTTGTAGCCAGACAGGATGCTGCTAGTTGCACATGACTATCAGACAGTATGGGTGAGGGCAGATGGCTGCAGATGGTAGATAGACTACTGTCCAAGGAGCTGAGAAGGCAAGGCCAGGCTGAGGAATGTGGCTAGGGGTTGGTGACGAGCAGAGGGCTATGCCAGCCCTCCCTGTCAAGGCATGGCAGTTGATGCACACACGCGCGCGCGCACACAAGTACAATCTAGCTTGACTGCGGCAGGTGGGTGTGGGGGTAGGGGTAGGGAATGGGTATTGGCTGCTGTGGACTGTTAGGAAGGGTTGTTATCTATTTTTATCCGTGTGTTTCTTACAGCACAGCACTTGCCAAGGAAAATACAACACACATAAGTAACATGTGGAACAAATACCGTATTTACTTGCGTAATCGCAGCATAATTTTGACCAAATTTGAGGCCCAAAAAATGGGGTGCAGCCATTATGAGGGGTTTTCATAAAAATTACCTTCTTGATCTTTTTGGTGTAGGATATAACAAATGTAAATTTTTTTCTATATTTACTCGTCCATAGCAGGACAATTTCTCCAAAAATAAAGAAAAGATATTTTGTCGGTGTATAGTAAACATGGAAAAATTATAAAATCTTGTTAATCCATTCATGTGCGTCACTCAATGAAAGTCGTTTAAAATTATCCAGCATAAGACGTTTACATTTTACAGTCCATTACATGTACGCTATTATTTCCCGTGAAATAGTTAATAAACAAATCCGATTCACGCTTAAAACGTCACAACTCTCCAGACGCCGTTACGTTATCAACAGAGCATCATCAACCAGCGAGAGTGATTTGTGTCAACAGTGCATCAACCAGTGAGCATGACTCATCGTGTCTGGTACCTAGATGCTCGGTTCTAACGCCACGTCTTATAGGCACGAAAAACGGAGGATCTAGTCGTGCATGCTGGCACGCCGCGCTTCCAATCGACAAACGTTTGCAACGGTCGCATTTTGCAGATCACATTTTTGCCATTCTGGCTAATATGTTTCCTCGCCGAAATCCATAGCAAAACCTGATCCCTCGGTAAACGTCTTAACAGTGTTTAACTGTATTGTGTCCCCTGTTGAAAAATATGGAGTGCTGCCATTATTCTGGGTTTTTAAAAATAGTGCTTTAAGCCTTTCAAAATAATGATGCTGCCATTACGCGAGTAAATACGGTGTATTTTTTAGCAGATTTACCTGAATTTTTCAAGGTTCCCCAAAAAAGGGTCGTAACAACAGGATTTTACTGTACATCCTTGCAGCATGCAAGATTTGCCTTTAAAAAGCAGTAAAGTAAAAAACTATGCAAAACGAATACTAGAAATGTTAGAAAATGTATTTGTGTAGTCACAAGTAACGTCTACAAAGAAAAGCAATGTTTTGTAAGTTGTAAAAAATGAAGGTTCCAAGCCCAGCACAGTGCACTGGTGCAGGAAACTACAGTAATATTAACGCATTTGTTTCCAACACAAGTTGTACAGCATGAAAAATATTTTGTATCAATCCCTAAATATTATAGAAATAATACAGTGAACCCTCGATAACTCGGACTAAAAGGGGGGAGAAGCTGTCCGAGTTACGATTTGTCCGTGTTATCGAGGGGCGTCCGGGGAGGAGGGGTAATCAGTCATTAATTACAAGAAACGTGAGTAAATCAGTACTCTATCATTTCTACCAACAAAAGAAGCGGCAATATATACTGCTTTGTACGTATCAATTTACTGGATGGGGTAGTGGGGAAATTATCACTGTAACGGGAGAACTATAAAAGAAAGAATGTCAAACAACCTGGGCCGGCAGATTCTTTTTTATTTATTTTTTATGCTACTTTTGGCTTATCTTTTTTATCTGTGCTAGAAGCTGGCACCAAGGCACCCTTCTACCACATAAAAGTTCTCACGCCCTTCTCCCGTCTGGCTGACGACAGTCGGTGCGTGCATGTGTGTGTGTGTGATAAGCTAGGGTGGTAGAGCACGAACGGAAGTAGTCAAGGTCAACCGGCACAGTTTCAACAGCAATAAAAACACTGCACGTGACCACACGCAACTCACGAGATGTTTACGTGAAAAATTGCTCTACATCAGCATGTCACAGTGTCTGCAGCCAGCTGCTAGTTTCCTACGAGAAATTGTTTTTTTCCAGGGCTTCTTTGTTAGAATACGAGGCCAGGAGCAACGTAAATCTCAGTCTATCTTTCCTCCTTTTTTTTTGTTTACTTGAAGTCACGGCCGTGGTTGAAGTGATAATGTGCGCTTGTAGGCCTCCCTCCATACTATCTTACCTTGGCTGCGTCGTCATAGATCAGTGACGTCTTTACACACAAATTTACACTTAAAATAAATTTCGCAGATACCATCAACATTTAAGGGTACCGTACTCAATAAAAGCCCATTCATTTTAACCATTTAACTTTTTCAAAAGCGAGGCCCTCTAGAATGTGCGACCCGGGGCAAAAGCCTCTTTCTGCCCCCTCCCCTTTTTTTATAATTTATTAAGCCATGTTTTATTTTTTCTATATCGCGCCGGCCTCTAGCGTAGTGGGTTAGGCGCCAGTTTACGGTGCGAGAGGCCCTGGGTTCGAATCCTTGCTCGGGCATGGATGTTGTGTTGTTCTTTCACCTCACTTCACCCTCATCGGCTTGTAAGACGTCGTTAAAGGGCCGTAAAACCCTCTCACCACCTTGCCTACGTTGCAATGCATAACCGTGGCTTTTAATTTTTTTTATTAATGTCCGGAACAAATCGTTTTGCAATCTTGAATTTATCGCACATACCAGAACAAAATAAATTTCCATTCAGGTGCTATTGTGACCTGTAGTTACCGTCCAATTCATCAGCATCATACTGTAGTGTTTATTTACGACGCACGTGCGTGTGTGGCTTGCGCGGAGAAGAGGGAGGAAAGATAAAGAAGGGAGGTCTGCCTGCTGAGTTGCATCTCCACTCGCGCGCTTGCTGAGTTGTATCTCTACTCGCGCGCCTCGCTAGCAGTATTTAACCACACGGAACTTGCCACATATTTTACGGTGGGATTATTAAAGGCTACGTAGCGATGAGCAACTGCTTTTAAAGCTTAATACTGTTTTTAAATAAAATGTGATGGATTTAAATGAGGCAGACACAATTTTCTTATGATTTTGACCAAAAATAATTTAATTAAAATTAATTTTGTTTTTTGAAATTCTGTCTGAGTTATCCGAAGTCCGGGACATCAAGGTCCGAGTTATTGAGGGTTCACTGTACTAACTTACACATTTTAAGGGAAACAACTACACTTGGTATTACCAAGCTGCCTATTGCTTTAGTAATAGTAGCAGCATGGTGCTGCAAGGCTGGTGGATGGAGATAAACAAGCTGTGTTAGTGAGGGAAGAGCCTGCTGTGTTGAAGGTAGTGGGATGTTGCTACCACTTCCCCTTCCCACCTTCTTACACAGCTCCTTCCCCGACTACATTACCCCCTTCCCAAACAACCTCATCCTACTGTAACTACTTTTCACTCCCCTCTTCCACATATTCTCCTTCCCCTCCCCAACGATATGCCTTTTGACTCTGCTCCTCCCCTCAGCCATCTTTTTTCTTCCTCCTTTCTTACAATCCGACTCTCATCCAACCCTCCTCTTGGTCCAACTCCTTATAAACTCTCCCTCTCTTCCTCCACCACTCCCAAATTTCACACCCTTTTCCCAACCTCTCCTCTCTCTCCATCTCGTACATCACACACGTTCCCCCCAAACACTCTCTCGATGTCTCGCTTTCACCCCCACACAACCTCCCCTCCCTTCTCCATCTCTCTTTC
>PNEQ01001137.1:61801-89565 GCA_003012365.1 Medauroidea extradentata | reverse complement strand
TCAAAGTTACAGTAATAAATCAACAGTTGACTGAGTAAATGAGTTGTTATTGGTGAAATCACGATGATTGGTTAACCCTGAAATTAAATCAAACTGAGCTATCCGGCGCACTTCATAACATAACCTCAACACCCACGCCGAGTGACAACATTATCAATAGACCGCAGCAACAAGCAGCAGACGCAAAGCGCGCGTCACAAAGCACCTAATGACTGGTTCTTCCAAACAGGAAAATAAAGAAACATTAAATACTTGTAAATGTTCTGTTTTAAGAGTAAAATCCCGTTAAGTTTCTGGAGTGACTGAAAAAGTTTTTAAAATTAACTAGGAACATATCAACACAGGCAATGACTACAGCAGGTGTTACAAGCACCGGCTAGCTAGGAAATGCCCTGCCACGTGCATCAATTGTGTTGTAATGTACATGGAAATACAATTTTTAATAAAACTCTTTAACATGTGACCATTGTGAAAAATGTACGAAAAGAAAAATACATCAGACGAGAATGGAATGTCACACCAAACCAATTAACATTGTTTCTACACCCTTCAACATAGCTAAAAACTGCATCTTCTGACTGCCGTATTTCAAAATGTATTAACTGGATGAACTGTGTGAAACTCAGAACCACACCGCGAACTATGCTACAGTCCTTCCACCACAAATATTACTGGATACTGTCATCACGTAAGTCCCAAAGTAAAAATGGATCTACGGGAATCTTGCACACTAATTCAGTGTTAAGGTCATTGTGGTGATGCTGCATTTAATATGTGCTTCAAGGTTGCTCTCATAGCTTCGTCACTTCTGAGCCCCTAACACATAAAGTTGAATATTTTGATACCTTATCTGTATACTAAGTTTGACACTTTTAGAAGATTTCCTAGATAGTAAGCATTATTATTTTCAGCCTGTTTCCAAGAGTTATCACGGTTTTACAGTAACTGTTGCTGGTTCCCTGGGTCATTTGAAATATATGAAGCAACTTGTGCAAGGAGAGAGAGTAACAGACATAGAGCATGTCTCTGAACCATACACCTAACAATAACCTTGCTGACTTCTCCGTCTGTCAGCTTGCTTGACGAACCTGCTTAGAGAAGGAAGGTTCCTAGGACTCAACAGTGAGTTAATAAAATCAGAGGAAGGAAACAACACGCTGAACTAGCATGGGCCAAAAAACAGATTGTCATGTAAAGTTTTATTACACCACCACAATTTATACACACTACTGTACATATGTATGTTAGTAGGCACACTTAACTCTCGAAGTTGTCAAAATATTGTTAATTTTAACAAAGTTTTCAGTATCAGCAAAAACTACCAACTGGGACATGACCAGACCACTTCCAAGCATACAGTAATATATTTACAAACAAGTACATTCGCACACATTAATAAAGCAATCCCACAAAAATTGTCAAATGCTTTCCTATTACGCTAATGTTTTCCGACTCGCATATACACTTCTAGCTAAGAGTGTGTTTTTTTGACGTAAAATATATTTTCCACATAACACACCCCATTAAGGGTATTCAACCTAAAGGTGTTGCCCTGAAGGCATTTGCCCAAAAAATTTAACTTCTCTAGAAAATCGCTTACATCCACGTCTACAGACATTTGCCTTAACATCATTTACACTAAAAGCATTAACCATTATAAATGTTTTTCTCCATCTGCCCTAAAGATGTATATCCTATAGTTTAGGACAAACAATGTCTACTCTTCTAGTCTGCCAACATACTTTCCCCTACTGCTTATTGCTGACTTTTCCCCAAGAATCATCTTATACTGAGCTAAATGTACCTGTAATTCGCAGAATATTATTTAATAGTTTTTCTAGAACCATTTCTTAATGTATCTTTAGTTAAATGAGGTAATAATAAAGAAGAGTTGCACATGAGCGAGAAGCAAGCAGAAATTATCCTGAACAAACGGAAGCTGGCGATGATTACCATAAAACACACTTCTCCACTTAGCAAGTTGAAAGATGATAGTTTCGTGTGTGTGCGTCCAGTAACATGTTTCCATTCCGCAGGTTTATTTGAAGAAGGAAGTGAGATGGCCAGAGCAAACATAGATGAGGAGGGAGAGGGTGCAAGGGGAGAGCAGAGGCTACCAGCAAACTGGGTAAACTCCCGCTAGTGAGTCACCAGATATTTCAAGATTAACCAAGGCCAACGATATCTTACACCTCTCCCTCTCTCCCACCAACACCATCACATCTACGTGACAAGACCTCGACACACACAAAGTTCAGCCTGAAGAATGAATGAACACTCACTGCCCTGCCCCAGCTGAATAGATACATTCCCTTGGTAGTTACTTTGTGCTAGGAAGGGCAACTTTGTACCAATAGCCTACTCTAATTTAATTTCAATTGAAGGACCGAAGCTTTCATGAATACTGTTGTGTTCTTGATGAATAAATGTGTTAATCACGAAGCTTCCTTAGTGACTGATGGCCACAAAGCTATTTTATGAAAGAAAATGCCTGGCCCAACGTTACCCCGAGCAACCATAGTGTGCTATATCAGACACAACAAATGAAGACACAGAAAACTTTTTATAAATTACGAAATTACGTGACAAAAATGTCAGTAGTGAGGTTTCTAGTTGGCAGGTTTAAGACTCAAACATGTTCATAATTACAGTACAGAGTCGAGGGCAAGTCCACAGCTTGCACACACACAGGCATGCACTCGCACGCACGCACACATACCTGGCATGTAATCCATGACCATGTAGAGGTACTTGGTGTCTTGGAAAGCAAAATGGAGCTGCACAATCCACTCTGAGTTAGCATGAGCCATGATATCGCGCTCTTCCCAGAAAAATGCAGAGTCTGCCCTTTTTATCTGGGAATAAAAATCATTACTGCAGTAGTCATAACTTAAATTTGTTGGCAACTTATACAACATTAATTAAATGGAACCACTTTAAAAACTACACCACACAATGTTAATTACTACGTACCATTTCAAACTTGCTAAGCAGCTTCATCGCATAAACCTTCTGGCTGTACTTATGCCTGACCTGTAAGAATATAAAATCTATGTATAAAACAAGCAAAGTTCATAATGCTTTATTTACAACCCTATACCATGTTAAATTTATTAATACTGACATACCAACTGAACTTCACCGAAAGCCCCTCGACCAATAACTTTGATTACTGAGAAATCATCTCTTTTCATCCGAAGCCTGCATATTGACGCTGCTACGCTGTCGTCTGGAACAGAAATAATCAGTTTATTTATAACGTCAGAAGGATAACACATCGGCTACATTGAAATTAGGAAGAAAATAGTATTCACAGAAAACGGGAGCCTGTTAAGCTTATCAATAGAGAAGACTAGAGAATGGCATATACAGTATATGTTTATGTATTTAGAGATTACAAGTGGAGTATCTTTAGTGACGACAGCATGGCAAACAGACCTGCAACAGCTCTAAGTATGTACATATTTCATAATCTCAAGTTACGTTTCCTTTTCTAAAACTTTCAACAAGAACACAAGTTACGACCCCAAATTCTATGCAGTAAAACTTTCTTCTAGGCCTTCAAAATTTTTAATGCAGTTTTGTCTACCTTAATAAAATTGACTGCCTATTAAAAGAAAGATTTTGCAGAGATATAAACTAAAAGCATTAACTTAATTTGTTTAAGTACGACTCACTCTCCAGCCTGATAGACGGCCATCAAGCTAAGGTGGTGTTAACGTGGTTATGCTTGTTAAAAACAGAAAACAGTTGTGTACCATCACTTCTCCCATCATTGTTTTACTGCATGTAGTACAGTCTTCCAGAAGTTCATAAGACACATAGGTAGCCTTTACAATACAGTACAATTCCAGTAAATACATACAGAAACAATAACTTGTTTGAGTGGCTGGCTGAAATATGTAATTACTCAACTTATAACTATTCTGGCTTAGTTTAATATAACTCCAAAAATACCTTTACAACATACTCTCTGGAAAACAATTAGCCACTTATTCAAACAATGGCTGACTCTTGATAGTTTCTATACAGTACCTGAATCTAAGACCAGGTTTTTTTAACTTAAATTACTATTCAAAAAGTAGGGGGTCATCTATGGTTAAGATGTGCAGAATTTTAGGAAACAAATTTTTAGCTCAATGATTTCGGATTGTACAGTACATACCTACCTACAAATAAGTTTATAATGGATTAGAACAAAACGGCATCATATGGACAACACATCTCGTGGTTCTAAAAAAATGGTGTAGGTTAGTCAGCCTTTATTAGTAAATACTTTTAACGTAACGTCGTCACACAATAATAGTCGAGCCAGCAGCCCAATATACAGAGGAAATGAAGCAGGGAGGTACAGTATGTTCATGTAACAGGAAAGTGCTTAAAAACATAGTTCTGTCCCTTCAACTACTAGCGTAGTAAAACTTACTGAAATATGTCTCCAACATTCCATTACAGCAATGAAGTGCAGTCCTGCATGTAACAAACTTTACTCTAAGGAATATTTAACAAGCGTAAAAACTAATAACTTACATCGATTCAAGTAGGCTTCCACATTTTTCATCCGCTTGACAGACGGATGATCACAGTCAGCGACCAATGCCTGTACAGTATCCTGCCAACATAACATGCAGTATTACAATTGCTACATAACGCTGATTATGTTGAGAGTACTACACAATGTGGAAGATTAGAATAACATTTGCTACGTAAGGAAGTCTTCTACTGACCAGGTGTTGTCAAAATACGACGTAAAAATATAAGAAACTCAGGCTACAATACGATAATACAATAACGATACAAGAGTACAACTGTGTAGAAAACAGAATAACTCCTACACTGTAGACAACTTTGTAACAAAAAAAATGCATGTACGCCAAAAGTAAATGACAACAATAAAAATCGCACTAAACTTCTGTGAAGGACGAAGACAACCGTTCAAACAAAAACCAGCACAATATATCAGGGTTCACAAGCTGACATTAAGTTATTAATGGCCAAAGTAGAGATAAAGCACTTTTAATATGGAACATTGTAATAAATTTTGCTTACAATTTTTTTGTACATTTGATCATCAAAAGGCATAACAGTATAACAAAGACGTTTCTGAAGGGACTGAAACATTTAAACTTCTTAGCTGGGAAAACTTCTTAAAAGGGTGAAATTACTATTGTATACATAGACATTGTAAAAATAATTCAAACTTCTTAAGAGGGTTTCACTGTAATGACATAATGGACAGTTTAATTGTATGAAAGGTTTCTGTAATCTCACACGCTAAATTATTGTAAAGATTCAATTAATGCTTTATTCAAACTGTCCTTTCATGGCAAAATGCACTAAAATCAAGCAGAAATAAAAATTAAATAAATCTAAGACAGAAGCACACGTCCCACCGCCGGCTGTCTCCTACCTTCGCCATACATGTTACGGATCTACAGTTTTTTCCACCATATACTGCAAAAAGTACAAGAAACATTCCCAGTTCCCTTCCCTTTAAAGCCAGTCTCGCGGAGACATGCCTGGAGAGACGTTCCCCCCTTCAAATATTTCCCCTCAACAGTCATGGGCCCTTATGTCAGTTATCCACCAACCTAGTTTATTTTCAGACACTCACCTCGCTGCAAGCTCGCAGCCAGAAGTTGTGGAGCAGCCTACAATGTCAAACACTGTGATATCACTGACAACATAAGCGGTCGGCAGTACACGCACAGATTTAAAAACGTGTGTAACTAGGTCCTGAGAGACCTTGTCACCCTCCTTTTCACTTCTTTGTTTTCTGGCTAATTTGTGTCTTACAAACGAAAATCTCAAAAGTACCTCATTGATAGCATTTCCATTAAACTTACCATGCAGTAGACTACATACGTTATAACTGAACTAAGAACATGAAATTATATTACAATATCAATTTTTTATAACACTCAGGACGATACCAAAATTGTTCTTAATTCAGATTTTTGTATAAAGTTGTACACAGTTTAAGGGTGGCCCCCTGGTCGATTTTCAAAATAGTGGACAATATCAACAAGTGATTTGTATGTGTTTACAGGTCGCTTATACATAAAGTAAAGTTTCCAATTTGTGGACAAATCTATATATATTTTTTAAATTTTACATTTAAAGACTTCCTTAAAATTACGGTTAAGTAGGATGTGTCATATATTTTCTGCTTTCTTTTTCTTGAACCTGTCGGAACCTCCTGTAAATAACACATACGAGGGCGCCTTGTACTGGTCAGCACACACGGCCAATATGCACAATAGAAGAAAATACTTTTCAGCCAAATTTTCAGCTGTGATTTAATCTGAATTACAGTAAGTTGTCGATTTACGTCGGGGTTAGGTTCCTGAAAACAGTGACTAATTGTTGGGCAGCCGAACCTTTTTGGAATATAAGAATGTCAACCCTGGACCGCAAGAATGGATTAACTAGATTATTCTGAATCAGCGACTATTGAAAAAAATGGGTATTCTAACATTAGGAACGTTAAACTGAAACATCTTTATGTATTATGACGTAAATCGAGAACTTACTATATTATTTACTACACTACACCTCAATTCACACTTCAACACAGTGGGTCAACCAATATTTTGTACTTATTAACCTCTCAATACTACTGGCTCTCTGTAAGAGTATCACAATTTCTGGTCATGCATGCTCCAAATAATAAGATTTGAGATATGAAAACTATCTATATTCTCAAAATTTTACTTTGTTGAGACATATCTACAGAATTTATAATGTGGTGTTTGTAGCCCTGGCAAACTATTCCTGTGAAGGACATTACCAGTGAACTATGCAATAAGTAACCATGTCTGCTTCTGGACCATCCAAAATCAATATACGTACTCTCGAATAATCCTACAGATGCCAACTGAACTGAACTTCATAATTAAACTTACCAGAAGACAGTCCACATTTGAAATACTTCGTGGATCCTGTATCTTCTCTTCCAGTTGACACAATCTTCTTTTCCGATCTTCATCTTTCACGGCATCCATTATTACCATTGATGTTCTGCTCCTGAATTTCTCAAAATCAAAAACAAGACATCAAGCACTTCCTCACAAAACTGAGTGAATCCCTTGACCAATGACATAATGTAGATACAACATAGGCAGTCCAAGACATTTATGATTACCGTACTTACAAACAAGACAACCTGAGTTTGTTTATGTATGAAAAATAAATTAATTCAAATACACAATTATGTTCATGGTTAATTTAAAAAAAATATATACAACATAAAAATAAATTTTCTCACTGTCAAGAACATTAAAGCATCAATTACGGAATCTAGGTGGGTAAGTGAAAACTTAATTATTAGGCTACTTGCACAAACTCTAATAGATATGTATCTCAAAGCTCAACAACATTAGAAAATATTTTAATTCTAAGTTTATATACATGAAACATTGCCGAAAGTAACAGAGACGTGTCGTCTCAGAAAAGGATATTAGGAAGTCGTAAAATATAAACTTTAAGTTGAATAGTGTTAATGTCACTGGATGGAAAATAGTGACTGTCTAAGAGTATATTAACAGTGGCAAGAAGGATACTGTGTTGTATTAATATTATGATTCCAGAATCAATATTTGTATTTATATGAATGTACATGTGGTTGTTTTAATAATTTTATTTAGTTAGTATCAATACATTTGGTTTACGTGTTGTATATAGTAGGTCAAATTGATTGCTAATGTTCTTGGTAGATTAGTTATCTAGATCGCCGCCACGGAGGCGCTGAGTCTGCGCCTGAGCCTCGAGCGTGGTGGGGCGAGAGACAGTTCTAGAAAGAACCCCAGCACTAGCTGGCACGTCTTGCAGTGACTGAAATCGCACGTGAACTTTGAATTGGGCCAGGGTGACAGCAGTTGTGCACGAGGATAGCACGCTTAAGTATTTTTATGCTAGCATGGTTTACGTTGCTAGTTGCGATATAGTAATTGAGCAACGTGAAATATTAGGCCAAAGGTCCGGGGAGGCGAACTGTTCTGGACGGTGGCATGTTTGTGAAAAGTACGTCGTTTCCAGAGGAGAGCACATCGGGCCAGCGGTGAGCAAAGCCGTGTCGAGAAGGCAGCGTTAATGGGCCTTGATGACATCGCCCCGGCTGGAGTTACGTTTCAAGTAACAGAAAGAAGCAGAGGTTTTTTCACACACTGCGGGGTCGGCGTGTACGCACCGAAGGGGTCAGCGTAGCGAAAGCAGAGACACGGAGGCTTCATATTCAACAAGGTCAGGTCGCCAGGCGTCCCCAACCAAGGTACTGAGTTGTATTAAATGGGAGTGCTACCCGGCGGGCACGAGGATTTAATCTATGAACCAAGTATAAAATTGTCTCGGACATAGAGTTAGTTTCCCTACAGTAACTTTTTAGAGGTTGTTTGGCTTACTTATGTGGTACGGAGTGGTTAGTAATTTTTATGTAAGAGAAATTTTTGTAAGACTCAAGTTAAGCGGAGGATATTGGTAATATAAATAAACAGTATATAAAAACACGTCAAGTTACTTATGTGGACGTTTTGTGAGTAGTGCATCAGGATACCTAAAACTCTATTTAGCCGTTATATTAAGTGCCCCGTGGAAATGGTGTAATATTCAGGGCAAGTTATGACTGTTGTTGAAGAGGTAAAGCAACAGGGAGACGAATACTTGATTGAGGTGGCATGCCCGACGGGTCGTTAAGGAGACCGCCTCATATCTTAGACTGTATTTTAAAGCTTCAGATAACATATAGGCAATGCACTTATAAGCTACGGCATACAGGACTTTGTTTCGTGTAACTTCAGTAAAATTTGACAGCTACTTGTCGAAAATAATTTTTAATTAATGTTTTGTAATGTGTCACAATGCGAGGCATTTTTAGTTCAAAATGTATCTATCCATATCACCATTTGTACTATACATTTTGTCTTGTATTGTGACACATATTACATAATATTAACAGTTGTTGAATGTACCTACTTGTCCAGTTATGAATACTGAAGGTATGGAACAGAGCAGGACTAAATAAATTAGTCAAACAAGTTACAGTTACATTATAAGCAATGTTGGATTTATAACAGCGTGAAAAGAGACACAAAATGTGCAACACGACAACAAAAATATACATGCAAACAGTTTCTCGACACTGTGTAACTACCTTTCCTAGGTCAGCCATTAATGTTTAACATCATTTTTCCGTTCATTCTTAAATACATACCCATTCTTACTAACATTCCACGTGTTAAATATTCATAACTATATGTTGACATAAAAAATTACTCATATTAATTATACAAATGACAACTGCACGAAAAATTAATGTAACTCAATTTCCTACTAACCCAGAAGTATCACCAACATTTAAGAACCAAATTGCAATTCATTTTACAGCTCTGTCTTGACTAAATGCAAACCAACTGGAAAGTGTTCATATTTTGAATCCACTCTGTGTGTACTGGTTTTGTTGCGCTGACATAGAAAAGCTGACTGGCTGTACAGTAACTGCATCTCCCCCATCATGTCACATCTGTCGTGCTATTGTGTATCCACAATTATCCACAAATTAACCTGCAGTCATGAATATGTAACTACTAACGTTCGCTAAATGTTCGGCATGGCTTACCTGCTGCAACAAAGTGTCAGGACCAAATATTTGCGGTTAATAACCACAATATAACAGTTGTTTTCAGTTGCGCCAACGCTAGCCTCTGTCCTTCGTGGCCAACATGATTATTGTGCATCCACGTTGCTGGAAAAAATAACAACATATTACTCCCACCCACTACTGGTTAAGTCTTCTTCAAAATTTTCAATTACTGCACGTAACAATTATATACTGAATTTGTTTGCATGTACAACATTGATTTTATAAACTCAAATTTAATGAAACATTGATTTTACGCCAAGATTTTTGAGAACCTGTTACATTTTTTTAAATTGGAGTTCTATATTATCACATAAAGATAACAGCATCATATTTCTTTCAACGGTCGGTTATTAGTTTATCAACTACAGAGTTCAATTTACACAGACTGTTGCATGAGTAGGAACCAAATATAATGGTACATTTTCATGCGAACATATTAAAGCAAACAAAGGATAATCTGTTACATGTTGTAATGTCTTGCTTTAAATAACATCTACTGTACAATACGTATCTCCTGATTCAATATTAATATAGTACAGGCTGTTGAATAAACATATTTAAGTCTGTAACCACTGTGGGCCTTATTCATAGTCGTGAGATAGTTCCAAGAAGATCCTGAGACCATCTTGTGCCAGTTAGGCCAGGGTTGGTCCTGACCAAGTGTTACCTTATCCATAAACGCCTACTAACGCCGGACTAGAGATAGTCGCTGGATCAGCCTTGTACACTGTTGCCATATATTACGTGCATGCGCACTGCAGTTATTAACACAAGCAGGCATTCGCTACTGAAAATAATTTGGAGTTTCTATAAATTAGTTATGTCATATAGTGAATACATTGTGATTATGTTAGCACACTTTGCACCAATAAGCCATTTTACTATATACTGTAAATAAAATAAGTAAACTTTCCTTTATAGCCCTAAATAACATTTGCTAGCATGGCTGCTGTAGAGCAGTGGTAACATTTTCACTTTCTAATTTAGAGTCGTGAGTTCAAATCTTTGTGATACATCATACTTAAAATTTTTTATACTACAAAATTAATAGGCACAGCACACCAAAATTAAATTTGTTTACTCAATATTACTTTCAAACTGACAGTAAAATCATAAACATAAGTTCATTTATAGTAAAAAAAAAAAAAAAAAGAAGCCTTTTAAAACAAAACCGTAAACTACTGTTGATGAAACATTAGTAAGAAGAAAAAAATCCTCTACATATCATGTACGAGCTGAGCAGAATTCAAAGCTAATATCTGGTTAATCTTACACTACCGGTACATAAACGTGTATAGTTCACTATTCAAAAATTTATTAAGAACGATATGTACTGTAGCATTATGTGAAAAACTATCAAAAAAATTTACCAACAAATTCCACACAAAGTAGGAAATATGTGAAAAAATATTTTGTGTAAAGAGACGTTTCCATACTAAACATTACAGGATTTACTGTCGTGAAGTTTAATGAATTTTATCTTTAGGTACAGAAGACAAATGTACTTATAAAAATAATAAAACTGCATTATTTTTTGTTAGGCCTATTTACAAATAAAATTAACAAATTTAGAACACAAAATTTTTTTCACCAGGCAATATTTGAATCCTTAACCTATGAAGTTACCAAACTAAGACATTACCACCGAGCTACCAAGCCACACACATGTAACAGCATATAAATACGTACATGTCATAATATTTGCAAAGTCTTTTACTTAAATCAAATATTTACAGGTTTATGTTGCTTATAGCACTGATTCCCATCTTCTTAGGCCCGACAACATTTTATTGCTATACTTAAATGTCATATACAGTAGCCTACAATAAAGACACAATATAAGTTTTTTACTACGAAAGTTTGAATTTTACTATTTTAAATTAAGTAACTAGTGCTTATGACTAAATAAATTATCGACGTGGGCTTATAATATGTTTTTAGATTGAAATATTCACAATATTCCATAACCAGTATATATAACACATGACATCTTATATTTTAATTGTCTGCCATGTTTATTTGAGACTTGGTTCATTGTTAAACCTATATGCCTAAATTTTCTTACTCTGTCACTAACAATTCATACAGACCTAATGTCAACTGAAATGCTGAATACATAAAAACACAAAGTCCATACAGCATTTCAACCGACAACAAACATCTCTCAGTGCGTACTAATAAACAAACTCGCTGACACAAGATAGAAATGCTACCTGCAGGGGCCAAAAATGCTGATAATTAACTGTTGTTTTGCAAGGTAGCTATAGAATATCATAATCAAAATTATGTAACATTTCTTGGTTTTCCATGCAAAAATTAATAACGTTCCAGTCATTTTCATACAGTAAACCGCCAACCTAAAAAAGATGTAACAGATAAAATAATATCTAGATTGTTTTTAAAGGCTTCCTGGTTGCTTTGTTGTTTGCAAATCCGTTGCGGACAGATTGTCTGTATTTTTCAATATTTGGCTGCCACACCCTACAGCTGCAAGATCATGTTAATTATCATTTAATGAATTGTTGCATAGCAGTCCGTATGTACATACAAACCGCTTCTATCAAAAAAAATTTTTTTCCAAATGTTAAAACCTGCTCAAACACAGTTCAACAGACGTGTTAAAACAAATGCTCACAAGTTGTCTTTTGATCAACAACAATTCTGGTATCTCCATATTCCTTATACAGTACTTTAAAAAAACTTATACCTACAGTCACATCATAAAGTGAACATTTGGGAACCAACGCAACAGAGCCCTGCAATATAATTCTGCAAAGTTTACAAAAATATTAGATTCTTATAACAATTTACATTATTTGCAGTCACAAAGGTATAAAAATATGTTTGTGTGTGAAGCAAAAATCTATGATGAAACACAATTGACGCCGGTCAGCACATGTATTGTGATATCGCCTCCACACCTAACATTGACAATGTGTGCGCAGTGTTCCGTCAGTAACATTTTTACTGTGGGACTTCTAGTGGTGACCCTATCACTTTATTGAACGTGTCACTGTAGCAAAGTCCAGAGCAGTTGAAAACCTCAATTTTGAATTAATTAGGTACATAGCCAAGTTTGAAGGATTTAAAATAATATTTCAAACGTGTCTGGTGTCTTAAAAATCATTTTCACAACTGCTCTGAAGTGATTTCTTTTACCACTGCCAGGAAAGCATTGTGGATGCATGTTAATTGGTCTCTGAGAAAAATGCAAACATGAAATCAAAGTTAGTGTCAATACCAGTGCTGAACCTACATTCAGTAAAACTTTGAACACACAGCATGCAGTTCGAGCGCCAGCTAGGCAGCCGCCTTAAGTAGCTTGCATTGTGTAGAATCTAAGAGAAATGTTGTAATAAGCCAGTACATAGTTTACCACCTAAGTACTGTAAGTGTTACACATGGACTTCCTTGCTCGTGTCATTCAAACCTACAGCTAGTGAAGGGAAAACAACACTTAGTAAATGCTGCAGTTATTTGACCCTATAAAATGAACCAAATTTTGGACGTAGTACTGCTCCCTATGTTTTATGGTGCAACAACAAACATGCAGGACATATTGGACAGACACTGGCAGTTGGCCAGTGTGCCACAACAAGAAGGCATGCACAAGATTGCTGATAGGTGATAAATTATGACAAGATGAAATAGTGAACTTGGCAGAAATGGTCAAAGTAACTCACTGAGTAGTTTTTACCAACGTCAAGATTCCTTTCTGAACAGAGCTGCCAAAGTATGTATACCAGTACTGGATGCACAGAAACAAAGGCGCAATAAGCACACAGCATGACTCCTGGGTTAAATTGGAGACATAATGCTAGCAACAAAACGTACAATGGCCTTTTATGTACACAATGTGGCAACACTGCACTGTAGTTAGTCCCGTCTTGCACTACACTTATATCTGACCATTTCTGTTCTAACCTGCATATTATGGGCACAGGTTCAAATCTCGACTGGTCCAATCATGACTACACATTTATTTGACGTACATTGAATAATACCTGGAAGCAAAGTGCAAGAGAAATCTACACTGTGCACATAAAATGTCCTACAAAATTCTGCCACCCACATTTTCATCTACAGTTTAGCCCACAATTCTCGTAGTGTGCTTACTATGTGTTAAGTTCCTGGACACCCTATATATCCCATACTCCAATAATAAACCCTGCTGTGACTCATCGCTTATGTCACCAAGACGTTAAACTGGTGTGCAATGTTTCCGTTGCACCACTAGAACTATGCACTTCCAAGCATTGAGCCTTGGAAGAACACAGCGTACAACCTTCACTTAACCTAATATCAATCTGAACAACATATTTTGAAACACCATTCCCAATGTGCGTGACAACTAGTTGAAATGTCTTCCACAAAATGTATTTGCTATTTGTAGGCGTAGGTAGGTACCCTATGAACAAGTACAACAGTCTGGGAATTACGTAATTTGTAACTCTTTACACCGCGAATCAACGGCCATGTAAGCAGGACCTTAAAGGAACATTTGTGGCTATATTTTGATTGTGTTTAAGATTTCCTGGTGTTTTAGATAGATATAATCAAACACCATGTTTCCACTAGTCTTCACCAATTTAAAACTAAACTTTTTTCAGAGTGGCCTAGGCTTCTTTGGTTTTTAAGACAGTTATTTCATTCTGTGGAGCCATGAGAAACTACAACGGACAGGACAGACGCAATGGGCTAAGCCAACGTAAAGTGAGATATATGTTAGTTGGCAGCTAACAGCAAGGTTGTCAGCACTGGTAATGATGGTATGAGGCTGGCCCTGCCTATGGCAATGTATGGGAGCTAAGTGAAGCTGCCATTTTGAGTGTTCCATTATGGCAAGTGCCTGTTCCTTAAAACGAAGAAGTTTGTAATGATGCCCCAGGTCCAAGCAAATTTATAGTTATTCAATTTAGTTCCTTACAACTCTAATTTTCACTATTTTGAGATATTTTTTTATTGTTTAGAGATGCATCAATAGAAGTGTCCATAACCTCAAAATGCCTCGGCACCATGATAGAACACCCAAAAATCCGGCTTCAACTACGTCACAACAAGCTATCTCGTGACTAATCTTACCTCCATGGTTGAAGCAGAATTAAAGAAGGTTTTTCTTTCTGTAGGTCTATATTAGTATTTTGCTCTATGGTGTGTAATGTTTTATTTTATTTATATAATACTTTCTCTACCTCTGTTACAACAAGGTCGTGGGGGTATAACTCCTCAATTTTGTATATTGTACAGACACTATTTTACAAAGTCTTAAGCAATATGTGAGCAGACACAGCACAAAACAAACACATTTGAATGTATAACTTACGGGTAACCTTACATGATACCTCATGTGTTAATCCATTGGTTCCCTAAGTTTTTGGTCTTGCGACTCCCTTTTGGGTACAACTTTCAACCACGACCCCTTTTTGTGTACAATTTTTAACCACGACCTCCTCCATTTCAACAAATAATATTTACGCACATATTTGTTGTCTCAGTAATTTGTATTAATTAAAATTCTATGATAAGTCATTTTGGAGGTCTTCATCAGTTTTATCAATAATTTTTCTGTATTTTAAACTTATTTGGAAGCATGTCACGACCTCTCTCGAAAAAGCCAGCGACCTCCCCAGTATGGGAACTACTGTGTTAATGTATTAATGCACAGTGAAGAAAATAACGATGCATACATCGACGTGAAAATGAAAGAAATAAACTAAAAAGTAAAAGCTCGACTGATTGAATGTTATTAAGAAAAGACAGAGACAAAAAATGTAACGGAAAATGTAAGAGGAATAGTTGAGGCACTTAGTTTGTAGGAGAAAGAAATTGAAAGTATTGGTAAGATAATGAAATGTGAAGGTGTGTGTGAAAGTTGCAAGAGTTATACAGTCGGCAATCCTACGTAAAAGTATGTTGTGTTGTTAATGTGGTTGAGATGACGACAAATGGCAGTTATATGTGCATGTACGCATAGTTGTACTATCGGAATGAATATGAAATGTGTAATATCAGAACGCTAGAGGATTAAAATAACATGTTACAAGATCACTGAAAGGAGGTAAGTAGTGAATATAAGTAAAAACTATGTGTACTGTATATAGACCAGCGTGTCTAACAAAGTATTTAATACAAGCATTGCACAAGTAACATGCGAGATAATTGGGTGAGGTGTAATAAAAGTAATTATAAACAACCATTCAGAAAACACTATGGTAATGTATAATTATTATGATTAATGGTTGTATAATGAAATGAAGTGGAGAGAAATATAAAGTGACATAAAAAGATGTTTAGTATAGCAGTGAGAAAAATAATTAGGTTAAGGGTTCATCGGGTTGGAGCTGGTATTGGAAATAAGGAATATGGTGTGGATAATAATTAAAAAGTGGTATCGAGAATTAGACCCTATACAATTCTGGATGGGAATTACTGGAAAATACAGCACCATGCATCTTCTATAAGAAAATATAAGAAAAGCCATCTGGAAAACTGTAATATGTGATACCAATGGAGCCAACTTGGAAAATACCTTAGTGTCTCAAATTATCAATACGAAATTAAATTTCAGAGTTATCTTATATGTCAGAAATTTGTGCAGGTACGCATAGTATTGTATATTACAGGAATACCCACCGGAAATCTGAAATATATTATACCAGCATTCAAATATTAGATCCTATTGATGACTCACTATGCAATTGTATTTTTCAAACAAGCTGCATTGGTATCATACATTACAGATTTCCAGATGGGTATTATTGCATGTACAATATCGACAAAGCACAAATATGTAAGTTGTCCCAGCCCTAAAAACCCTTCATTCACACGGAGCCAGTTGTGTGACGTAATACATTTTGACGTCATACAGACTATTTTTGTATTAAAACATTGTGGTATTGGTAACTACAGGAATCCCTCACTAATTAGCCTAAGCACTTTACAATGACATGTTAAACACTGATATGTAACTTAACATACAATACAATCTAAAAGATATGAAAATGCAAACTACAATCAGACAAAAATTGTACAAACTACAATACACAATTATGAATCATAAAACATAAGGAAAAAAGAATTTTAACTATCAACACTGCATTTTGTATCAGGTATAATCTCTAAAGCTGGTTTTACATAACACAATTTATTTCTCGTTCAGTTCCTTGCGCGCAATCGCTCGTACAATAATTGCATGCAAATGTCTCATAGGCCATTTTACACAGTGCAATTTCCCCACATAGTATACATGCAACTTGTTTTCTTCCCACCAAAAGTTTAGAACAAATGGATAACCTAAAAGCACAAGATGTACACTTGCAATGATAGAACTGTTATCTGACGAAAAGTAAAATAATTGTGAACCATGTAGGAACACTTTCTTTATCTCTTCAGTGGTACAGCAGCCTTTTCCCGGACTTGCGATACAGACGCGGCCATTGCCTTTAATGAATCCTCGCACAAATGTTTGTTGTGGCAATGTGGTGATTTTGTGTTATAGTGGGCTGGACATTTTTTGTATTTGTCCAAAATCTGCATAAAAAAAAACACTCTCGTGTCGATTCCATGTTTGTATGGTGTTGGTTGTTTTTGTTTGTACTCACACCTACATGAATACATTTACTTCAGAGAATGGCCAATCACATTGCTTGTTCCATGCAACTTGCACTGAAATACTGAGCATGTTCTATTTGCTGAGATTGCACCGCCGCTTGCATTGCATTGAAGTTCCAAGGATTGTGTGTCTGAGCTCCAATGCAATATCAGCATACTGCGTGGAAATTGCATGCACGTTGTGTCGCGTAAAACCAGCTCAAGGAAAGCAAAGTCATAAACAGTACATCAAATAAATGTAAAGTATGTGAAGAAGGCTATGGCCGCTAGGTTAACCTATTAAATAAGTACTGTAGACAGAAGGTTGAGGTACAGCCTGGTACTTATTGATAGTCTCATACACATAAAAGGGCTTCATCAGGCTGCGAGTTGAAGCACACTGAGTAATGGCAGCATTGGTAGCATGGTTGGCTACCCTAGCGGCTAGGAAGCGAACTAGGATGTGGCGAGAAAATTCTAACAGAAACAATGTGGGGGAGTAGTGGTATTCTGGTGCTATGGTTGCGATTATTTGATGTTAAGACCTGGGGGTTGGTGACATTTAGTAATACATTAATGGGCTTTTGCGTACTTTTAAATGATTTCCAAGATGTGTACATCCCTTTATCACTATATAATGTAATGTACGTGTATTTATTGCAGGCAGCTATTTATATTAGTTATATTTAACAGAAATTAATTGTAAATAGTACATTTCGGCTGTTTATTACTGTTATTGTACGTGTATTTACCAACGAGCTATATAGTTAACATAGAGGGGCGGAAACGCTTCCAAAGTGAAGCCCAATTTAACGACTGTTTTGACCCCAGAAAACATGGCGAACAGCAGTGTGGCCAACATTATGTTAAAAATCCGTCATTATGTTAGCATAAAATACGTTACTTTATAGCTCCACTATATTCCCGCTAAAAACAGGAAAAAATTTCAATACTTATTGTAATATATTATACTGTAATAAAGTTTAAATTAGCATAATCGCTCTGGTCTCTCGACTGGAAATAAGAGTCCGCAATTTTATCTAAGAGTCAATATACCACGTTCAATTGGGCTTCACCTCAGAGCCTTGGAGATTGCTGTTTTCGCCCCTCTATGTTTACTATATAGCTCGTTGGTATTTACCCCACAATTTCTGTGTTCGTCATAGTCCTCCCCACTATCGCATAGGTAGAAAGTCGGCTTTTCCAGTAGTCGTGCGTGCTTTTCCTTGTTATATTTACGTAAAATCAATCGTAATTAGGGTATTTAATGTAATAAATATCATGCTTTTTACGTATTTTTACCCCACAATTTCCCTGATCTTCATAGCCCTCTCCACTATCGAATTGGTAGAAAGTAAGCATTATTATTAATCGTGACTACTAATTAATGTTATTATTCAACATAATCAATTTTAATTAGTACATTTCTGCAGTTTTTTTGTTAATTTTCGCATGAGTAGTTACTCTTGATATTACCAAGAATTCTTAATCCTTAACGCTTTTTACTCAGTCAACGAGTATTTGAGCAGATCGGATCTGCGAATGTGTAGATCTGGGTTAAGATTACGTTTCATCTCTTCGTTTTTTTCTTTTGCATGTGGAGACCATGAAGAATGATAACATGAGCACACATATGATCATGAGCCCAAACTGACAAGAATAATGTTGAATTTTGCTCTCTATTACCGTCTGCTTTTAAATGTATATCTTATGTCATTTATTCATTTAATTGTATATTGTAAACATAACTTGTCCAATGTCTTTGTGCAAAAATGTACACAAAAAATATACAAGAATGCAATAAACTAAGACAGTGCACATATACTTATAAACTGGTAAAAAAAAAAGTTATAACATTATTTTAGCAATACAAATTCTAAGCAGCCCAATCTACACCTGTCATTGAAGTCAAAGATAAAAATAACGTATGCTACTTACAATATATGACGAATTCTCCGTAGAAGCAAATTAACTAAGTCCAGCACGTGACAAAAAGCACCACGGTGTATAAGCACATCAAAACTTTCATCCGTAGCCTACACGCAAAACTGATTATCACCCGTCTTCCTCGACAGGTTATATTCTTCACATTCCATCTCACTACACTCCTCTCCGCTACTCAAACATGTAATATTTCCGCATGTAAATTAGTCTAACTTTTAAACACGGGCTAAACCTTCAAAACACTTTCAAATAAACCTTACAGATGACAGAAAAACCGTTCAAAGTTAACTGACAGTTTTTCCTTTGTAGCCCGAAATTGTGCTGAGTCGTGGTTGGTAACCGCGTAACTTTTAAGATACACCAGGCATTGACATACGGTCAAAATACTATGCATTATGAATTCTACAAGATCTTCACATTTCCGAAGTAAAGTGTATAGTTGCACAATTTATTTCATTATTAATAAACATCTCATCCCCGCTTCACATTTTCAACATGGAACCTATTAGCACAGTTAAACAACATAACAAAATAAAGCCAGAAATTTCTCTATCGTGGAAAGACAACTGGCGCTGGCGCTGCAGCGAGAAGCAAATTAACTATGTGGATAGAAAAGATAGCGTAATAATAAGAAGAAAAACCCTAGCTTTAACTTAAAAGTATTTTTTAAGTAGTCATTGTTGCATACAACTATGGAGAAAATAATGTTATGTCGTCGTTGATTAATAACAATAAACATAAACACTAAACAGTTTTAGTTGTGAAGAAAAGTGTATTATTTACATATTTTCTGTATTTGATCGTCGGAGAAGCCGCGCACAGGTATGATACAGTTGTTTTTAATTATTTTGGACACGGTTTTGTATTCAAAATTTTATTTGTATCTATTTAATTTACATTACTGTTATCTTGGAAGTGTCTTAAGAAGAGCGCTGGCCCTGCTGGGAAGGGTGTTAAGGGGTACAGACAAGAAAGTGAAAGAAAAGGGATACAAAACAATGGTGAGGCCCATTTTGGAGTATGCGGCGACGGTCTGGGACCCGTACGTGGGAAGGGAAGTGGTAGAGGTGGAAAAGGTGCAGAGAAGGGCTGCTAGGTGGGTCACAAATAAAGGCCGTGCTAGAATCGCCGTAAGAAATAACCGTAAAAATTGAACAAACACATTTGAGAGATGCATGCTACAACACACCGTACCGCTACTTAGCCGCCGTAAGACCGTAACAGGGATAGAAACCTGTCTATTTCTTACGGTGCGGTTACGGTTACTTTTATACGGCTACTTTACTGTCAATGTAGCACGGACTTTAAGTGGAGGACACAGGGGGCGAGAGAGGAGGATTTCAGACAATCAGTAATGGTGAGAGGACTGGGGTGGAGCACACTGCGGGAGAGGAGGAGAATGGAGCGGCTGGTAAGGATGTTTAAGGTGGTGAGGGGGGTTGGGTGGGTGGGCACAACTGGGTGACAAGATACAGAGAAGTATATTCAGGGGAAGGGGTGATCATGGGTGGAAGATACAGAGGGTGGGGAAGAGGGCAGAGAGAGGAAAAACACTATGATGGTGAGAACGGTGAAGGATTAGAATGAATTGGCGAGGGAGGTGGTTGAGGTGACGGGAGCGAGGGAGTTAAGGTAAAAGTTGATGGGGTCGGAAAATTGAGAAGAGGTAGGTTAAGCAAATCCTTGCCACAGGGCTGAGGCCCAATTGCAAGAAGAAAAATTAAATTTAAAAAAAATATTAGAATGTGGTATGAGAAACTAAACATTAATACATTATTATTAGTTTAGTGTCTTACACAGTACTCCAAATTCACAAGTAAATCAACAGAACGAAAATGAAATAAATAAATTTATTTATAATATTGCCACTAATATAAAACCATTAATTATATAGCTTCTAACACCAATTCCATGGTAAACAGATCAGTCAGGAGTGAAACAAACTCAAACAGGTGGGGGTAGGGGTGAGAGGTGAAGGAATTCAGGAAGAGAATGAGCGAGATAATAGGTGAGCTGAAAAGGTAGGCAGGATCAAAGTAAGTGATGAATTCAAGCCTAAACATAATCACCTGGTCTGGTGACTGGTCAGGTGAGGTCGTCAGAAAACACTATTTAATAGGACACAATGAGCCGGGCATTTCCCAGCTATTTATTTATAATTGGCGCAGATGGCATGCTGACTGTCCTGCCAGTTAAAAGTTGAGCTACTTGACCAGACCAGATGACGGCACACTGGCGTGTCGTAACAAGGTCACATGGGCCAATCAGCGATCACCGGCTACCTGGCCAGCCATCTGACCAGGTGATTGTATTTAGGCCTTTATCCTGCCACATGGTAGCAGCCCTTTTTATGTTAAAGTATTTCTTTTTTAATATTCAAATATTCAAAAATAATCCTGCTAGGCCCTACATGAAAAAAGAATTGAAATGGAAGTAGAAAACTATAGATCAATCTCAATCCTACCTTATTTTGAAGAATTTTAAAAGCAATCATAACACAACTACTGAAATACTTAGAGGAGAACATTCTATCATGTAGTCAATTTGGATCCCAACCCAATAAATCAACTGAACATGCTTTTTTATAATTTTGTCAATAATGCATTAATAGAACTTGGTAATAAAAAGTCAGTAGCAGGGATATTTGCAGATTTATTGAAAGTGTTTTATTGTGTTGATCACAAACTTATTTCACAAGATAAAAAACTATGGCCTATAGATGGAGTAGCCCATAACATGTTCCGGTTGTACCTCACTAACAGAGTACAACAGGTCTGCCTTACACAAGATGAAAGATCATTATACTGAATATAAATCTGATTGCATAGCAGTTAAGTAGGAGTCCCTCAAGGTTCCATTATTATTGTTTTTAAACTGTATAAATTACCTTCCATTGAATATAAGAGCAGAAAATGTATGCATGTTTGCTGATCATAAGTAAGAATAATAACGAAGACCTACAAAAAAACTGCAATATATGACGTGGAATCATGGTTTAGTATAAATAAACTGGCACTTAATATAACTAAATCTTCTCTGATATTTTTCTCAACAAGGCGTAACACATCTAAAATAACAAATATAGGAACTACCATAACAGTTTTAACAATGCACTTTTGCTTGTCGTAAACAATACCAAACTACTGGGCTTAACAATAGATACAAACTTCAACTGAAGCACGCACACGAATGCACTGTGTAACAAGTTTAGTGCTCTGTGCTTTGCATTTTATTCAGTTAAAAACACCAGTTCACTGGACACTACATGTACTCTTTAAATTGTTAGTTTTAACTCCTTGTTGGCATATTAAATAATGTTTTAAGGTTCAGCCAAGCATTGGAAAAGGATAGGCTACCAAATTGCTCTTCTGCTATTTCTTTTTTCTATATCTATTTTCCTCCCTCCCCCTCTCTTCCTTCCCACTCCGCTTCCTCCCTCCCTCCCTTCCCCTACATCTCTTCCCCCTTCTTATCCCTCTCCAACACTTTCCTCTACTTTCACCATACACCTTCCAGTACAACTTCCTCCTCCACACTCCCTTCCCCTTCCTTCCCCTTCCTTCCCCCTCCTCCAACCTCTCTTTCCCCACCTCTCTTCCCCTCCCTTCCCTGTCACCTGCCTTCCCCTTACTCCCTCCCCCATTTCCAGTACTTCATCACTCCCTCTCCTCTCTCCCAATCTCTTCCCCTCACCCTTTTCAACATTCCTTTCTTGCTCCCCTACCTCGTTTCACCCTTCCTATCTCCCCTCCCCTTTCCCCCCTCTCAGCTTGTACCTCCCACCTTACCTCTCTTTCCCTTTTCTCCATTCTCTTTCCCCATTTCACCCTCTCCTTTTTCTTCCCATCCCTTCCTCCCTCACTCTTCCCATCTCACATTCTCTCCAGGCCAAAAAATAGGCTTTGTTCATAACTTAGAAATGTGCTTCTTTCTGTAATTTTTAGGACCATGAAGCCAGTTTTTGAAATTATTATGTAGAAACATACGTGACCCAATGATGTATCACACATTGTTCAGAAACCCTAAATCCTGGTTCAGATTTGATATTTCTCATATGTTAGGCAGTGTCAGTTCATTGGGTGAAGTGACCTTGGGTGTAGTAGGGGTGGTAGAGCGAGGTTGGTGGGATGAGGAGAGTGCAAGATACTGCTATGTCATAGTTATGTTTGTGTTGTGTGTGTATGTTTCTAGAGATGGAGTGTTGCAAGTGTGACTGGCAAGTGTATAAGCAGCGTGTGAGCGAGCGCGGGGAATACTTGCTGGAGACCGGCCAGTGGAGCGATTGCAAGTTTGCTGTCGGCACAGAACCTCACCAGAAGGTAGGATAACTTCATTCCTGTGTATAGATTGCAAGTTGTTGCGAGCTGAATGAAATACTATATACTCTACAGTCTGCAGAAGATCCTTGGAGCAGCTTTTACGTTACACAGCATACATTTAAAACTCTGCTAGATGACAATTTCTCATGCGAGAATTTATTATACAAGGTGGACCTCGAAGGAAATCAGAAAATAGTAACAAAGCATTATTTATATAGGGTTAGTGTTGGATCAATAACTTTTATTTTTTCTAAAGTAATGGCTGTAACATTTAGAATTTTAACTGAAGCTGTCAGCCAGTTTCTTACAAGGAGAGAACTTTTTGCGAGATACCTGTGAGAAATGTTTTTGAAAAGCTTTGGTTTGTTATTCTGGCATGACAGATTGCATGAGAAGTCTCACACAAAATTGAGGTGTGTAAATGCTACGTAATTTATAGGGCTACTTTAAAGGAGTATTTTTGTTTTAGTCACTAGCAAGACTTGAGTGTAAAATCCTTGTTTGTATATGTGCCCATAACACTTTAATCATGTTACCGTACATAATAAAAGAGCAAAATTAAAAATAAATTTAAAAAACAGTTAAAATAACAAAAAAAAAAAAGGCATTCCTAAAGGTTCAGTGCTCAGTTTCGTTAAGGTAAAAAGTACCTACATAATGGCATCTGTATGTAGTAGAATTGTTTGCCTTTCAACAAGTTCAATAATATCATGTTACAGATGTAAAGTACATGATATTGAACTACAAGAAGTGTGATCAAGACCAGGAAGTGTACGGGCTATAAGGCTGACCCTAGCTCTCTTACCGCACCTAGCTGCTGTTCTCACACTTTACTATAAACTTAAAACCAACCTTTTATGGAAGTGTTAGGCAACAATTGTTTCTTAGTATTTGGCATAAAAGTTAGGTGCCTTGTACGTATATAAAATTGACTAATTGTTGTTGAAAGCATCTCTGTAATTAATGACTGTAAGAAAAGGAAAATTTAGTAACATAATTGTTCACAATGTTGGCAGGACCACAGAGAACATTGGATTAGGTATTGTTCATGCTGGCTATAGGAGATGGTGGACATTCCCCTTACATTCTGCCAGGAAGTCAAACAATTTCAAATGCAGAAGCACACGCAAACTATGTCGAGACTATGTAGTCCAATGAAAAATTCGGTTTATTTATTATTATTTTTTTTTTTTTTAATAAAAAATATTTACCTATGATGTCTCCTTGTTTTTAGTCTGTATGGTCCACTTTTGTACACATAAAATTCAGTCAGTATTTCATATTGGCTGTTTTGTCTGTATGATAACAATATGTACTCTACCATATATCATCCTCACCTACACCTATGCTATTTTATACATATTATTATGTATGTACAACACTCCCAATATAGACAATTAGTAACACACCTACTGAGTTCATGTACTACTAATTTAGTTATGGTTTAAACACATCTAACCAGGGTCAGTGTCTCATTCATAGCAAAACAAAAAAAACTTAAATTTCTATCAATGCTCTTGTCAAAATTTCTAATTGACAAAGAAAGTTATTTTAATATCTCAGGGTTAAAAGAAAATGTATACATTTAAAATGTTCAGTCTGCCTCTGCTAGTAGTGTTCATTACACAGGTATCTTTTCACAAGTACTCTTTGATTAGAGTCGTCAGTGTTCAACTACTCAGCGTATATACAAAATGTAAGGGGTTTGGAGCAGGATAGATCATTGGCTCGCCAATCACGCAGTCGTGCGTGCAGAGTCTGTCGAGCTCGGAGCTACATTCGGCGGATGGCTAGGTTACCTTAAATACAAATGATAAACAATTTGTGTTCAAATGACACCCATTTAATCTAGTCAAGCAAGATACGCCCTAACGTGAGTGTCACTCTCCCGAACACGTCTCAACACTCTCGTGGCTTGTTACCAACTGTCCCACCGCCAGATCCGAAGACACGGAGGGGGCAAGGTGAGGGAGCGTGCTGGGTAAGGGGGCTGACCACACACAAGCTACTGTTGCTGTGCGCCAACGACCAGTAGATACACTCACGGACTCATAGTCTACTAAATACTTACTTGGTCCAACATAATCAACCCTTACAAAAATTTAATTAAACTTTATGCAAGGAATTTACTTAAAAAAAATTCACAGAATTTCATTTCACTTAAACACATTTAAGTTACAGTTACTGAAGGAGCTGCTATACGTAATCTATACATGTTGTGTCAGTTGAGTCACGTAACATCTGATTAAATGTGTGTATTTTCACTATGATGTTGATGACAGTACATCAGTTTGCAAAATGTTTCAGGTTTTTGAAGCGCACAAGCTCTTTCTTGCTATGTCGAGTCCAGTTTTCGAGGCCATGTTTTATGGCGGCATGGCAGAAAAGAACGAACCAATACCAATTCTCGATGTCCAGCCAGAAGCATTCAAAGCCCTTCTTGAGTAAGAAACTTTTGTAAATAGTTTCTTATTTCATGTAAAGTTACCAACTGAAGAGCATAATTTTCTGCTATTCTTAGTAGGTATTTGTTTGTTTTGACTTAAGTGTATAAGCACATATTCAAACTTTGAAACTGAAGTGTGTAGTAAAATATCAAATAATAATTTGTAATGGTAGTGTAAAACATTTCCACGAGTCTTGTACAGCTACTAAGAGTGTTTATGTGCTGTACAGTTACGCACGTATTGTCGACAGGTACATATACACAGATGTGATCAACCTGCAGTCGTTTGACCAGGCGTGCGAACTGTGCTACGTCGCCAAGAAGTACATGCTACCTCACCTTGTCAAGGAGTGCACTAAGTACATCTGGCGGGATCTGCATGCCAAGAATGCTTGCCGCGCTTACCAGTTCGCCAAGTTGTTTGAGGAGCCTACGCTCATGGACAAGTGCATCGAAGTATGCATTCTTGTTTTGTCTGCAAGTTTTACCGTAACTGCATAGTTGGTCAATGGTTTACTGAATCATTTTAAAATCATTCTTTTAGAGATGGTAAAATTTAATTACAAAGCACTAAATACAGTAGAACCTAGTTTTGAAAAAAATTAATAAATAAGGCTTAAATAATGACGAACCACAAAATGTGGTAAAGGAATTTAAATACACATTTTCATATAGACAAGGTACAAAATTATTTTACTTGTTAAGCAGGTAACTTCTTAAATGGGAAACTTCTTTCAGTATAACATAGAAGTGTGAACTTGGTAAAGAAACATTTTTTTTTTTTGTTTTAACTTGTTTATTTACGTACATTTTAAACAATACCAAGGAGTATTTGTGTTAAATAAACCATTTACAAATATCTTATTAAGTATTATTTTAGTTGGAGTTGTATTTTATTTTAACATTTGTCATATTTTCTGAAGTTAACATCTCACCCTAACTGTTACGGCTGCCGTCATTTCAGGCCTTCTTGTTATCTCTGGTTATTAATTTTCTCTGTCAGTTAATTGGGAAGAAATATTTATTTGTGTTCAGGAAATGGAAAATTTGGAAGAAAAATGGGGAAAAGTTAAAAAAGTGTGTATTATTGAAAGTGTGGTGTTTTAAGCACATTGTTTAAAACATTTTGTTGTAAATATGTCAATCTTGGCTATAATATTATTCCAGTTTTGAGTAAGTGCCTGATTTGAAAATCGTGCCCAGATTCTGCAGTAATTCCTACCAAATAATGTTGGCATCAGTTTTGAGAGATTTATTTTAGTTGTCATTCCATTTTGTAGAAATACTGTAGTAATGTAAATGTTTGTGTACTCTCCGTACAATGTGTAGCTGAGTTATTTGGTGTGCAGATAATATGTTCGGAGACTGAACGAGTGCTGAGTGACCCTGGCTTTGAGGAGATTGAACTGTCGACCCTCATAACTATCCTGGAGCAGGAGTCCCTGTGTGTCAGTTCCGAGCTGGTATTGTTCGATGCTGTGGAACGCTGGGCCAAGAAGGAGTGTGCAAGGAAAGGTCATACAGCACAATCTTTATACACTAGACCCCCGATTTTACGAATACTCACGGTTCCTATCATCGCATTCGTAAAATCGCTACCTTCGTAAATTCGATAGCGGCTTATTTTTGCCCCCCCCCAACTTAACAGAAAATTTTAAAATTGCATTTTTTCTGCAAAGTGTCTCTAGGCCCCGACTTCCGTAGCGTTTTGCGGGAAATTAATTAACGTAATAATGTAAACATAAATTGATATCAGTAGCCAGACGTCACACTGTTGAGCGGTAGATATGATCGACCCTTGTCCCCAAAAAATGAGAAAATCTAGATT